>JAWQEG010005425.1:0-5000 GCA_033782935.1 Petrolisthes cinctipes | reverse complement strand
GCGTGGTCATGGGCGTAGTGGCCGTCCTGGGTGGAGGCGGCACACTGGTACAAGCCGGAGTCTGTAGTGGCCAAGGGAGCAACACGTAGCACCTCCCTGGGTCTGATGGTGATACGACCCTCGGCCCTCACCTCGCCCCCATCACGGTACCACTTGACCCCCTCCACCAGTGACCCCGTGATGTGACAACGCAACTCCAGCTGGGACCCGGCCTCAACCTCTACCTCACGGGGCCTCACCTGTGTTGGTAGAGAGAGAGAGAGAGAGAGAGAGAGAGAGAGAGAGAGAGAGAGAGAGAGAGAGAGAGTGTCACAGTTATATATTTCATAAAATAATATACAACTATTATAGTACTACATTGTATATTAATCGTACAATAAATGGAGTGTTTACCATAAACCATCACCTCATTAGTTATTCATGTCTTTAAACAAATAATATCATTGATTGTATGCCATCATTGTTAATATCTGTTTAATCTTAACAATTACAGCTTAGAAAGATGTGTTTTACATTTTAAATGGAATAATAATAATAAAAAAAAATTACAGCCAACATTAATTTTAGATTCTGTGAGGGGTCGATAGAGCTTTGTAAATAAACATATTTTTATGGTAGTCATTTAGATGATGACAGTTAATTAATGTCTAACCTTATAATATTTCACAAGCTCTAAATTTACTTGCCCATTACATAAATTTTAACATTTTCTCTATTGTTTATTTACAGCCAATGAAAAACTCTAATAACGTGACATTTCCAGTGACCCATATATATTTCAGACCTTTGGGATTACATTACTATAGGATCGCTTGACCAATGACGTTTTCCTGCAGTGTAATCCATAGTAATGTTTGCATCATACGAGAATAAAGTCACTCATAAAACAGGACTCTTTTTAACTAACGCGATATCAAGTCTGGCAACATTGCACACGTGACGTTATAAGTGGGGATGTGGGGTAGTGTTTGGGGGGAAGGGGGGGGTATGAGGTTGGTCTGTTTCAAACACTACCTCAACTCATGCTTCGTATCATCTACAGTTCATTCAAGGTGAGTCGATCAAACCAGACCAGCAGCATCTCTCAAACGCCACCACTCACATCAGCTGTGTTCAGTGTTACCAGAACCAATTTGTCACAAGATATACTTTGATGTCTTGTCTAAACGGGTCTTATTATTATCATGAGTGAGTGGAATATGTAAACAATTATCATAGTGATTTATTAACGACATAGGTATGACAGTGAGACATGATAGAATTAAGAAGTACAAGTATTGGATAACTGTGAGCTAGATATTAATTTCACAAGGTCATGGCAATACCTGCAGCAGACGAACCTAACTGACCACACTGCCATCTAGGTAAGAAATTGGACACTAAATCAACTCTCTGCGTATCTTGTCACTCCAGTAACATTTCCTTTTAAGAGGGTGATACACTTTTGGTACAGTACATTAGAGAGCCTTAATTCCTCCAAAATATGCCAAGAAACAGGACCAGATTAACAAACATAATGGTGGCCTGTTGCTTAAAGAGTTTGGAGGAATGTGTTGCTCCAGATTTATCAATACTGTACTATCTTCGTAACTGTCTCTTCCTTTTCTCTTAATTCCATCCTTCGTGGCAGTGACTAATTTGACTCTAGTACCACCGCTGTTCGTCAGGTGGCATCATCAACGATTTCTTTGCATACCAAATCCCTAATCAACACTCACCAATTATACATGATGAAATGTTATGGACAGCTTTTACAAAAGATTATAAATGCTTTACCGGTAGAGTTCCAAACAAATATTGCATTATCAAGTGGAGTGCTTAACTATTTATAATACAACAATCAATAATAACAATGTTTCCCGTAAACACTCACATACTCACACACACACACACACACAGTTGCAGCTGGGTAGGATAGGGAGTAGGTTGCATCTGTCTTCGCTTTGTATTATTATCTCATGGTGACGACTGTATACATTCTCTAGCCTAGCATAGTGATTGTACAGTACTCTAACTTATCCCACGACTGTGTTATGCTAAGATACTGATAGCCAGAGGGGGAAGGAAGTCTGTTTCTCAAAGTGTGTGTGTGTTGTGTGTACCCAACCACTCCTGCTGGGACTCCATCATGTATACTGCTTGTCTGTGTTTCCTTCTGGTGGATTATATCTTGTTGCTGTGTTCTCCGTCCTTGCCTGCCCCGTATCTTCCTCCTCTACTGTGACTGCTGCCTAGGTAAGTACAGTACTGTATATACAGGGTGTATCGCGACGTATATAATTAAATTACACCAGAGATATAAAATATAATTTTGAGTATATTTTGTTCTATAAAGTAAGGTGTGTGTGATCTCAGTAAAGTACAATGAATACTGATAAAAATTATTTTAACTTGTGTTGTCAAATGGCGGTGAGCTTCGGAGGGAGTGGAAGCCTAATATGGTTTTCGGACCAAAGAGGCCTTATTTATTTCATCTTAATAAGTTTTATCATGATTGCAATATTTATGTGATGTTCTATAATGTACATTGAATCATATTTTCAATGCAGAGGGATAATATCAGGCCTGTATAAGAAGAAAATCCGTGAAATGCTCAAGCTTGCAGGTTGCATTATGTCCGATGAGCTTACCTAACCTCCAAAAGATATTAGTCATATTTCGTCGAATATTATTTATACGGGCCTGGTATTACCCCTCTGCATTGAAAATATGATTCAATGTACGTTATAGAACATCACATAAATATTGCAATCATGATAAAACTTATTAAGATGAAATAAATAAGGCCTCTTTGGTCCGAAAACCATATTAGGCTTCCACTCCCTCCGAAGCTCACCGCCATTTGACAACACAAGTTAAAATAATTTTTATCAGTATTCATTGTACTTTACTGAGATCACACACAGCTTACTTTATAGAACAAAATATACTCAAAATTATATTTTATATCTCTGGTGTAATTTAATGACATACCTCGCAATACACCCTGTATATATGTGTGTGTATTTATTTTGTTTTTCTACTTCACGTGTATAGTATATACTGTGTTGGTAGTCATTAGTAGTATAGTAAGTATTTTTTACCTATCCCGTCTATCCATATTTATTACGTTTTCATGCACAGGACGTCATACAAGCATAAATATTTTGTATTATTACGCATATAGAATTTTCAGTCCTCTGGTGTTTGAAATGTACTTAAAATGCATCGATAACAGGTAATGGTTGAGAGTACAGCCAATGTGAGAACCTTGACGACAAGAACAAATAGCCACAGTCACACACATGAGTCGCCGTGTGTGAAATCAGTAAAGTGATTATATACGTTAATTTTGATACATTAGGGTGCCTTGATTCCTCCAAAAGACAGGAAACAGGACAATATGAACAAAAATAATGGTGTTCCGTTGCTAGGAATAGTTTGGAGGAATCAGTTGCTCCAGATTTACCAACACCGGACTTAACAATAATAGTCTTGTTGAAATAGTAGAAACCTCCTACTTCCCAGAGAGAGAGAGAGAGAGAGAGGGAGAGAGAGAGAGATCACCATTGTAGGGACATACGGACAACTGACACATGGAGACAATTAAATACAAATATTAAACAACATTCCAGCTGAAGTCTTTATTGAAAACGTTTCCGAGTTGTGATACATTGTCAACACAGACTTCCCCCCTCCAGTGGTGTGTTTTTGTACTTATTAACGTCGTTCGTCTTTGATTAAATTAACTCATCATTACAACAACAACAACAACTCATCATTATACACTGCCAAAAGTCCTTCATCATTACACACACACTGCCAAAAGTCCTTCATTACACACACACACTGCCAAAAGTTCTTCATCACACACACACACTGCCAAAAGTCCTTCATTACACACACACACTGCCAAAAGTCCTTCACCACACACACACTGCCAAAAGTCCTTCATCACACACACACACTGCCAAAAGTCCTTCACCATCATTACACACACTGCCAAAAGTCCTTCACCATCATTACACACACTGCCAAAAGTCCTTCATCATCATTACACACACTGCCAAAAGTCCTTCATTACACACACACACTGCCAAAAGTCCTTCATCATTACACACACTGCCAAAAGTCCTTCATTACACACACACTGCCAAAAGTCCTTCATTACACACACACACTGCCAAAAGTCCTTCATCACACACACACACACTGCCAAAAGTCCTTCATCATCACACACACACACTGCCAAAAGTCCTTCATTACACACATACACTGCCAAAAGTCCTTCATCACACACACACACTGCCAAAAGTCCTTCATTACACACACTACATAGGGAGTGTGTAATACCAACCTATACACAGCAGTACACACTATAATACACTGGCAGGGAGGGAGGGGAGGGAGGGAAGGGGTTTAGAATAGAGGCAGGCAGGGAGGCAGGGAGGCTTAGACTAGAGTAGTGAGCTTCATTAACAAACAATATACCGGTGGCAGATGTTCAAACCCGGCCAAGACTTGATCCTTCCCAATTACCATCCCAATCTAGGCTATACTGTACTCTCTATCCCTCCACACTCAGTACCCTCCTCTCTCTATCCCTCCACACTCAATACCCTCCTCTCTCTAGCCCTCCACACTCAATACCCTCCTCTCTCTATCCCTCCACACTCAGTACCCTCCTCTCTCTATCCCTCCACACTCAGTACCCTCCTCTCCCTATCCCTCCACACTCAATACCCTCCTCTCTCTATCCCTCCACACTCAGTACCCTCCTCTCTCTATCCCTCCACACTCAGTACCCTCCTCTCTCTATCCCTCCACACTCAATACCCTCCTCTCTCTATCCCTCCACACTCAATACCCTCCTCTCTCTATCCCTCCACACTCAATACCCTCCTCTCTCTATCCCTCCAAACTCAATACCCTCATCTCTCTATCTCTCCACACTCAATACCCTCCTCTCTCTATCCTTCCACACTCAATGCCCTCCTCTCTCTATCCCTCCACACTCGACC
>JAWQEG010005424.1:7500-30652 GCA_033782935.1 Petrolisthes cinctipes | reverse complement strand
TGGCTGGGATTATTGGATTAGCATAAGAAAGGATAGGTTGTGTTGATGTGTAGTAAAAGCAAGGTGGGTGAGGCAGGCAAGAAGTGGGTGAGGTTAGGTTGGAAGTGGGTGAGGTAGGTATGAAGTGGGTGAGGCAGGTATGAAGTGGGTGAGGCAGGTATGTAGTGGGTGAGGCAGGTTGGAAGTGGGTGAGGTAGGTATGTAGTGGGTGAGATAGGTATGAAGTGGGTGAGGTAGGTATGAAGTGGGTGAGGTAGGTATGTAGTGGGTGAGGCAGGTATGTAGTGGGTGAGGCAGGTATGTAGTGGGTGAGGTAGGTATGTAGTGGGTGAGGTAGGTATGAAGTGGGTGAGGCAGGTATGAAGTGGGTGAGGCAGGTATGAAGTGGGTGAGGCAGGTATGTAGTGGGTGAGGCAGGTATGTAGTGGGTGAGGTACGTATGTAGTGGGTGAGGTAGGTATGAAGTGGGTGAGGCAGGTATGAAGTGGGTGAGGCAGGTATGTAGTGGGTGAGGTAAGTATGTAGTGGGTGAGGCAGGTATGAAGTGAGTGGGGCAGGTATGTAGTGGGTGAGGCAGGTATGTAGTGGGTGAGGCAGGCTTATGGAAGAAGAGTAAGAGAAGGAAGAGTAAGAGAAGGATTAGTAAATGAAGGATAAAGAATAAAGGAGGAGAGGAAGAGGAACAGGAAGAGGAAGCCTAAGGAGGTATATTTAAGATGACCATATAAGGGAAGGGTATACTTTTTGTACATTGGAGTGCCTTGATTCCTCCAAAGTATGCCAGGAAACAGGCTCAAGTTAACAAAAAATAATGGTGTTCTGTTGCTTGGGAATAGTTTGGAGGAATCATTATCTCCAAACATGCCAACACTGTACCCTCTCCCCTTAAGGCTTCCCAAATCTGTAATCCTAATGTCGGTCATCAACTCGACTCACAACCTCAGCTATCAAACCATTATCTCTAATCTGACCAAAATTTGTCACTCCTCCCATTTCCACCCATTCTTCTTCAAACTTGCCTTCATTTTTTTTTTTTTTCTCTCCTGAGTTTTCTCCCACATCTTCCTACCCCCTTTCCTTCCTTCCTACCTCCTACAACCTTCTCCCATTTCAGTGGCCAGGGTACAAGGAAGGAAGGAAGGAAGGAAGGAAGGAAGGAAGGAAGGAAGGAAGGAAGGGAAGGAAGGAAGGAAGGAAGGGAAGGAAGGAAGGGAAGGAAGGAAGGAAGGAAGGGAAGGAAGGAAGGAAGGAAGGAAGGGAAGGAAGGAAGGAAGGAAGGAAGGAAGGAATGAAGGAAGAGACGTGGAAATTGCAAAACATCACCTCACAGAATTTAAGCCATAAGAGGATATATATATCTTGCTATTCTTACTGTCAACATTGGGTATAAATCACTGTAGGATATATAGTAGGCTCCTTCCCAGTTAATGCCAATAATATCAAAGACAAACCCTTATTCATAACAATGGCTGGAGTGCAAAGGAAGTATGGTCTGCAATCAGTACAAATGGACATGTATTTATGTGTCTGCCAATTATATTTCTCTAATCAAACTGGTTATCATATTCAGAGTAAGTACAAACACTGGCCAAAAACTGTCAATATTCAATGGGCAAAGGCATCAGGAAATTGCATATTGAGTTTTGTTATGGGTAATCTTCGGGTAATTAGAAGATCTCACGAGTGAATGATATAGGAGTGGAATGAGGAGAGCCGCTGGGTTTTACATCTTGAGTCGATACCTCCCACTTCTTATATGGGCATGACAATGATATATCTACTTTCTGATAAAAGAACAACTATACTGAACAGTGAAAGAGAAAGTCATGGCTTACTTCTGTCCGATAATTATTTACATGCAACCAACGACACTGAAACCCGGACCTTTAAGATAACAACAGAGACCAGATGGTTCGATAGTTATCAGATATTTTCTATCAATTTCCCTTGTGCCTTATCGTGCCAAAAAATAGTCTACTAATTTACAGTAGTGTCTAATGTGTTAGTGTATTGAATAACCAGTTCAGAACATCGACGCTCTAAAAAAAAATACACCAACTGATTCATACACACTCGGTAAGCGAATAAGTGTGTTCCAATGAGAGAGAGAGAGAGAGAGAGAGAGAGAGAGAGAGAGAGAGAGAGAGAGAGAGAGAGTTAGGGCGCTTGTGTACACCTGTATTGAGTGTGCGTGTATGCATGTGTGTGTGTGTGTGTGTGTGTCCGTGTGCATGTGTGTCGCCTGCCTGGTGAGTGTCATGCCTCTGGACCATATGTTGTGTTCGGGTTTGTAATATCAGTTTCAATCTCAAGATGTGTTTATTCTGGGGGTCGGTAATGGTGCAAGGCAGGACAGGGCAGGGGTGGAGAGAGCGGCTTACTGCATGAGGTTAGAGAGGGAGTGTGTGCTTGTGTGTGTGTGCCTGTGTGAGTGTGTGTTTGAGAGTGTGTGTGCCTGTGTGCGTGTGTTTGAGTGTGTGCTTGTGCCTGTGTGCCAGAAAGAGCAAGGGAGATGTACAGAGAAACAAGGAGGCAGACATTCTCCTCCTTATACTCCTTCCTTCCTTCCTTCTTTTCTTTACCATCACCACCACTACCATCACTACCCTCCTCATACTCCTCCCTTCCTTCCTTTCCTTCCTTCTTTTCTTTACCATTACCACCACAACCACTACCCTCCTCATAATTCTTCCTCCCTTTCCTTTCCTTTACCATCACCACCACCACCACTACCACCACTCACCTCCTCATAATCCTTCCTTCCTTCCTTTCCTTTCCTTTACCATCACTACCACCACCACTACCCTCCTCATAATCCTTCCTTCCTTCCTTCCTTTTCTTTCCTTTACCATCACCACCACCACCACCACCACCACTCCCCTTCTCATAATCCTTCCTTCCTTCCTTTCCTTTCCTATACCATCACCACCACCATCACCACCACCACCACGACACGACTTACCTTTACCCTCGAGATTAGAGCGTGGGTAGTGAGTGATGGGGAATGGAGTAGAGAGGTCCGGACCATAACTCACACACCGCCTCCTCTACAATTAACCCAAAAATTCATGATTGTTTTAAGGAGCGGAGGACAGTGGCCGGGGTCACGAACGAAGGAAGAAGACCCGGTGTGGTGGTGACGCTGTTTGTCTGTTTGTTTGTTTCTTTGTTTGTTTGTTGTTCTACTGTTGTCTTCCTGTGTTGGTAAATCTGGAGCAACTGATTAATTCCTTCCAAATTATTCCAAGCAACAGAACACCATTATTTTTGTTCATATGATACTGTTTCCTGGCATACTTTGGAGGAATCATGGCACTCCAATGTAACAAAAGTGAATTACCTACACCCTTAATTAAGTGAATGTCATGTTGTTGTCTATAAACCCGAGGCTCATTGATTCGTCCATACTGTGGCAAGATATAGGGAGCCTTTATCTTCTCTCATCCGCCCCTATGAATAGTAATTGCTCTTATGTGTAATGTTCATAAATAATATGCAAAAAGTAAAAAAAAAAAAAAAATTACATTAAAAAAATTAAATAAATAAAATAAAATAAATAAAATAAAATAAAATAAAATAAATTAAAGGCCTTAATGACCAACACCATGGTCGATAGGTCAGAAAAAAAAAAAAAAAAAAAAAAAAAAAAAGTGTAATGTTGCTCAATCTTCACAACACTCCAGCATCAAGAAGAGGATCGAGTCGAATCTTGTCTCATCAACTCTCCTTCCTCCTTGTCTTTTTTTATTCATTACATTACAGCATTGTCCTTGTTTGGTTATATTCTTAATCGTTTTTCCTCCTTTGCATCTTTTTTGTTTCCTTCATCTATGTCAATCGTTCACTCTTTCATTTTCGCATTTAATTAATTATTGGTCTTTCCCTCTTTCTATTATATTGTTTTACATCATCTCTCATTTTCTATCCTGTACCGCGAGTCTGCCTGCCTGCCTGCCTGCCTGTATGTCTGTCTGCCTGCCTGCCTGCCTGCCTGCCTGTATGTCTGTCTGTCTGTCTGTCTACTTGCTATCACTCTGCACTCCCCTGCCTATCCTACCTACCTACCTACCTACCTACGAACCTGCCTGCCTGCCTGCCTGCCTGCCTGCCCGCCTGCCTGCCTGCCTGCCTGCCTGCCTGCCTGTCTGTCTGTCTGTCTGTCTACTTGCTATCACTCTGCACTCCCCTGCCTATCCTACCTACCTACCTACCTACCTACGAACATGCCTGCCTGCCTGCCTGCCTGCTTGCCTGTCATTCCTCTGCTTGTGCCTCTCTTATCTATTCCTAACCTCTCTCTTCTCCTTCCTATACCTCCCTGCCTCATATCTTCCCCAACCTAATAACCTTCCTCACTCCCTCACATTTCTCTCCAGCAACTTGACTCCCCCTCACAACTTCCTCTGCTGCAATTGCCTCACATTTTGCCTTTTTATCTTGCGTTATCAATCTACTTATCATTCATCTCGGTACGTACACCTTCTTGACTCTGATCATCTCATACCTGCTTCATGACTTTCTTGTTTAATTTATATCTTCCTTTTTCATAGTCATACCTCACCTCCCACCTGGCCTGCCTCACCTCCCCCCTGGCCTGCCTCCCCTTCTCTGTGGCCTGCCTCACCTCCCCCCTGGCCTGCCTCACCTCCCCGTGGCCTGCCTCACCTCCCCCCTGTCCTGCCTCACCTCCCCCTTTGCCTGCCTCACCTCCCCGTGGCCTGCCTCCCCTTCTCTGTGGCCTGCCTCACCTCCCTCTTACCGGTCTCACTTCCCCCTGTCCTGCCTCACCTCCCCTGTAGCCTGCCTCACCTCCCCCCTGTCCTGCCTCACCTCCCTCTTACCTGCCTCACCTGCCCCTTACCCTTCTCACCTCCCCCCCCCCCTGGTCTGTCTCACCTGTGTGGCGGCCATGAAGCAGGAACATCAAAGAAACACTACCTCGCTGGAATTCACTTCGATTTACCGATAATGCAGAGTTGTAAAGCCTGTGTAATGTGCCTCCCTCTTCCACGCTCTTTCCACGCCACCTCCTTCCTCCTCCTCCTCCTCCACTTCTTAACTTTCTCAATCTTCCACGCTCTTTCCACTCTTCCACACCTCCTTCTCCTCCTCCACTTCTTAACTTCCTCCCTCTTCCTAGCCACCACCTCCTCCTTTTCCTCTTTTTAACTTTCTCCTTCTTCCACGCCTCTTCCTCCTCCTCCTCCTCCTCCTCCTCCTCCTCCTCCACTTCTTAACTTCCTCCCTCTTCCACGTGTTTTCCACCTATCCACAACTCTTTCCTCCACATGCAACCCTCCATACCTCCTCTTTTCCTTACCTCTTTTTTCATGGTTTTTCCTCTTCAATCTCACCTCTTCTTTCAGTTTCGCCTCTTTCCTCTCCTCCAGTTAAACCTCATCTTCTCTATTTTCTTCCCTCTTCCACTTCCTCCACTTTTTTTTTTTTTTTTTTTTTATTCCACTCTCCAAATATTATCAAAGAAAAAGTTATGATCCCTGTCCCCTTGTCCTCACATCCAAGTCACTCTCACACATGTACACTCACTCATTCACTCACTCACTGCCTCACTCACTCACTCAATCAATGCCTCTACTCGTCTAATGTTAGAACTCACTCACTCTCTCACTTCCTCACTCACTCATTCACTCCCTCACTCCCTCACTTACTGCCTCACTCATTCACTCCCTCACTCACTCACTGTCTCATTCACTCACTCACTCACTCACACACTGCCCCTACTCGTCTAATGTTAAAAATTACCCATGTTTTGTTTGTACAATTTACAAAAGGAATTATAGCTTCAATTTTACCTTCACACACACTTACACACACACACACATTCACACTTATACTCACACACACACACACACATTCACACAGTTACACACACACACACACATTCACACACACACACACACACTTATACACACACATTCACACACTTACAAACACACACAAACACAAACACAAACACAGACACACACACACTTGGACTCTCTTATTTATATTTAGTATATGTAAATTCTGCATCCATGCTTTACCCTTGTACTGCATGTGGAGGAATGATAAATAAAGTCAGTCCACAGAGCAAACACACACACAGAACAGACACAGCAGGTCGCGTTTCATGCCTAGACAACATATAGACAAGGTTCAAGTTGGGAGTGGTAAGCTGAAGGCCAAGTCACTCTTTACCGATTATCTTTTTGACGCAGAAGGTAAAGAAGAGAGAGGGTTTGTGTGAGTAACTCTAAATGCAATGACACTTTTTTTAACTATTTTATATAAAGGTAATTTTGTGAAAGGTCTGGCAGGTGTAGGTGACCCCATTATACGAGTGTGTGTGTGTGTGTGTGTGTGTGTGTAAGTGTGAATGTGTGTGTGTGTGTGTAAGTGTGAATGTGTGTGTGTGTGTGTGTGTGTGTGTGTGTGTGTGTGTGTGTGTGTGTGTGTGTGTATGTGTGTGTGTGTGTGTGTGTGTGTGTGTGTGTGTGTGTGTAAGTGTGAATGTGTGTGTGTGTGTGTAAGTGTGTGTTTGTGTGTCTGTGTGTGTGTGTGTGTGTGTATACAATAGATTCCTGTTTTCATCCCTTACCACCAAAACAACAACAACAACAACACGTGTTTTGGGTGAATATTGTTACTTCATCCTCGTGTATATATTACATTATTTTAATACCTTCTCAACTGTCTCAAGGAAATTCCAACCATAACCCCCTTCCTTTCTGCCCTTAAAAAAAAAAAAAAAAAAAAAAAAAAAAAAAAAAAAAAAAAAAAAAAAAAAAAATAGTTGGGGAGATATTAAGGAATCGAGTGAACCTTGTAAGGGCGACTAATTCTTAAACAATTTGCTTCGCTGATCGATAAATTCTGGTGTTCTTGATATTTTATGGTTGTGTTTATATGCATCCGCCATGTATGTTATTAAAGAGCTTAACATTTGCTTGTCAAACGTTAATTCAAGGTTGTGTTGTGCCCTTACACTTATTAAATTTATTGTCTTGCATTATTCATCGTGCATGGAGAATTTCCTACTATTTTTTATTATTTTTTTTTTTTTTTTTTTTTTTTTTTTTTATTGTGGAAGGTGAGGATTAAAGGCAAGCAAGGTGACCACTCAGTGACCTTACCCATGAAATGAGGAAAGAGCGAAAAAGGTCCAAGATCATGTCCAATTTCGATACACACATATATATATATATTGAGCATAATATGTCGTAGTAAGAGGGTCAGATAGATTACCTACACTCGTGATACATAATTTCTGACCAGAGTGTGAGGAGCAGAAAGCTTCGAATCGCCTGGTATTGCTCATTTCCCCACCCAGTACACCTATAGAGGCTGAGTTCGAATGCAGGGTGTGTGTGTGTGTGTGTGTGTGTGTGGTGAAGTGTACTGTACGTGTTTGTGTGTGTGGAGAAGTGTACGTGTGTGTGTGTGTGTATGTGTGTATGTGTGTGTGTGTGTGTGTCGGTCGTCTCTGGTCAGGGATTACGTATCACGAGTGTACATGTAGTTCTTTTCCAGAGCTGATCCATGCAGTTGTGTACAGGGAAAGATTTGAGAGTACTGGTTAATATAAGGGGAAGCAAAAATATGGACAAACCAATTCCACCAAACTATTCCAAGCAACAGGCCACCATTATTATTTTTCTTATTATGGTCCTGTTTCATCATAGCATACTTTGGAAGAATCAAGTTGTCCCTTTTAAATTAACTCCTGGATTAATTAAAACAGTTGTATATTTTCTCACTACATAATATATTTTCAGAGGTGTTTGAGTGATTATTGTAGATCAGTATGATTTGAAATAGTCATATACGCTCATTAATACACACACACACACACACACACACACACACACACACACACACACACGCATACAAACACACTCATGTTCACATTACACACATACAAACACACAAATGTACACAAAAATACAGGTTATCATGCCTTTCACTTTTCGGTACACACATACAAACATATATTTGAACCTTCTCTGTACAATTACACATTCCTCTTCTCTCGTCACCCTGTCATCACCTTCACAGCCACCCCGACTCTATCCCCTTCCCCTACCCTTCTTTCTCTCCCCCCACCCCTCCCCTTACCTACCCTCTACACCCCTCCCCCCTTCTACCCTTCTCCTATTATTCTACCTCACATTCTCTCTCCTACTTTGTCAATCTTTCTCTCTCACTGTTTCTCTGATAACTCTTATTTTTTTTTCTCTCTCTCACTGTTTTTTTCTCAGATATCTATGCCTCCATTTTTTCCCTTTACCCCGTTTCCTTAAGTTATATTTAACCTCTTTCCTTTAAAATATACCTTGACATTTCCTGACTTGGCCTTGTCATTTCGAGACATTCCTTCACCTTCTCGCTCTGGCTGGGTTGACGAGTATAAGAGGCGTTTTAAACAGACACAAGACCGTAACAAGATCAATCTATAAGTACCCCCTGATATATCTCGGTGGGTGGTGGTCACTGGGTACACTCGAGACAAGTAATCCCTGACCAGAGACGAACGGCAGGCACCACACACACACACACACACACACCCTGCATTCGAACTCAGCCTCTATAGGTGTACTGGGTGGGGAAATGAGCAATACCAGGCGATTCGAAGCTTTCTGCTCCTCACACTCTGGTCAGAAATTATGTATCACGAGTGTACGTAGAGAAGAACAACATTATCCCTAGCAATTGTATCACGCATTTATTAAGGGGAGATGATTATTTTTAGGGTTAATAGGAAAGTCTCTGATTCCTCCAAACTATGCTACGAAACTACAGATCCCCTATATATTATAAGGACTATTGGGGGCGTCTGTTTTGTGGCCTATAGTTAGGAGGAAACAGTATACAGTTGCCTCCACTAGTAACGGGCACAGGGTCCTGTTGTTTTGACGAAATATGGCACCACTGAGTTTGTTTACATAGTGTCCTTAAGGTGGATACTATAGCAGGCATGAGATATATACCAATTCATGTACTGTTACTGTAATTGAATCAACACAGTGGTGCCACATTTCGCCAGACTCCCCAGACGCTGTGTTCATTACTAGTGGAGGCAACTTTACCCTTCCAATTAGGTTAGGTTAGGTTAGGTTAGGCTAGGTTGGGTTAGGTTAGGTTAGGCTAGGCTAGGTTGGGTTGGGTTAGGTTAGGTTAGGTTAGGTTAGGTTGGGTTAGGTTGCGTTAGGTTAGGTTAGGTTAGGTTAGGTTGGGTTAGGTTAGGTTAGGTTAGGTTAGGGAAGCAACTTTTGATGATAAATTGAAGGGCTACTGAATCCTCCGAACTAAGTAATTTTTTTTGTAACATTGATATGAATTGTTTACTGGTACTGTACACTCGCAATCCAAAATATGTATCCAGGCTTGCTTCGAATAGCCTGATCGAGTATTATTAAGCGAGCACAAGCAAATATGAAACAGGATAAGCGTTGTAATTGGTTCACTAGTATGTCAAATGATTCGGAACTTCAACAAGACCTGGATACAAATTTTGGATTGCGAGTGTAGTACATCTTGTAAATTTCAGTAACATTTAAATCATCTAAGTATTCATTTCTTGCTTCTTCCAAATGCTTTAAATATTTATAAGAGTGAATTGTGAAAGCAGGAAAGTAGATACAATTGAGATGAAAGGGAATACGGAAAAGAAATAAAATCCAGGAGTATTGAGAGAAAAAGAAATAAAAACCAGGAGGAGTATTGGGAGAGAAAAAAATAAAAACCAGGAGTATTGAAAAAAAAAAAAAAAAAAAAAAAAAAAAAAAAAAGGTCTGAAGCGTGCGTCAAGACAAGAAGGGAGACACGAGAAGTTGAAGTGTGTAAGGTGGTATTAATCTTATTTTTAGCTTCACTTTTTTTTTCCCCCATGAAACAAGATGGGCACAAGAAAGAAATGGTAGTGGTGGTGGTGGTGGTGGTAGAGTAAGTGCCCTTGAGGGAAGGCCACGGGTAGGGGGTAGGGGGGTAGGGGGGTGGGGGGAAAGGGTAGAGGGGAGAGGGGTGATGGGTGGAAGAGTGGGGGAGAGGAGGGGTGAGGGGACGATGGGTGGAAGGGTGGTGGAAGGTGGAAAGGTCCGGGTGGGAGAGGGGTGATGGGAGAGGGATGAGGGACGATGGGTGGAAGGGTGTGGAGGGGTGATGGGAGAGGGACGTTATGTGGAAGGGTGAGGGTGGGGGAGAGGGGGTGAGGGATGAAAGGTGTAAAGGTCCGGGTTAGGGAGAGGGGAGAGAGGTGAGGGGAGAGGTATGAAAGGTGGAAGGATGGGATGTGGAAGGAGTGGTGAAGGGTGGGATGTGGAAGAGGTGGTGAAGGGTGAGATGTGGAAGAGGTGGTGAAGGGAGGGATGTGGAAGGGGTGGTGAAGGGAGGGATGTGGAAGGGGTGGTGAAGGGAGGGATGTGGAAGAGGTGGTGAAGGGAGGGATGTGGAAGAGGTGGTGAAGGGAGGGATGTGGAAGAGGTGGTGAAGGGTGGATGTGGAAGAGGTGGTGAAGGGAGGGATGTGGAAGAGGTGGTGAAGGGAGGGATGTGGAAGGGGTGGTGAAGGGAGGAATGTGGAAGAGACTGATTGATGGTAATAAAAGAGTCTGAGAATGAATTTTGAAACATAATGTAAATATTTTGACTAGTGGGAGGCAAGGAGTCTTCAACTATATATATTATCTATCAAATATATCAAATCAAGCAGTCAGAATTGTACTATTATCGAAAAGTCTCATAATAAATAACAAGGTTTTTTTTTCATTACTTCGGAGGTTTTAGTAATCAGAGAAAATTCTATATAATTTTTTTCACTCACATTTTACTCTCATTTCAAAACATCTCATCTTCCTCTGTTACCCCCCCTCACCCATCTCTTCCCCCCCCCCCTTCCCCCCCCCCCCTCCTCCTCCTCTCAGCCGGGACAACAGTAAACAAAGATGGCCGCTCATTCACCCCTAAGCAAAAACAAGAAGGGAGGTTCACTACACACACACACACACACACACACACCTTTCACATCATCTTTCCTTCCCCTTCAAAAAATAAACATGTTGAATAATAATAATAATAATAATAATAATAATAATAATAATAATAATAATAATAATAAATAATAATAATAATAATAAGAAATAATAATAATAATAATAATAATAATAATAATAATAATAATAATAATAACAATAATAATAATAATAATACTCTTTAAGTATACACAGATATATAGAAACACAAATCATAAGGAATTCAAATAAAATAAAAGTTAGCATCGTGTTTACATTGAAATATATAAGGTGTTTCCATAGGTCGATCTCTTACCAACGGGATTAAATCAGTCATATACAATATTTGCTCACATATTTATTTTATCTCTATTTCGTTTCGTTTCATCTTGTCCCATGGTTTTCAGACAGATATGATATTAAAAAAAAAAAAAAAAAAAAAAAAAAAAAAAAATACACACACACACACACACACAGACAGTACCTAAGAGGGAATAATAATAATAATAATAATAATGAGAGACCATGGAGTTGTTGTAAATAAACTATGAAAAGTAATGACAAACTCAAAATACTTATGGTTATATACTATTTAAAAAACCTCGGTACCCATGTAAATTGGTGGGCAAATATACACGGACTATAGCATTAAATACCACGCACAAGAAATATTAAAAGAAAAGAAGAAAACATACGGGAAGAAAAAAATGCTGTCAGAAGTTTAGGAAATGGTTGGTGTCGTGAGGGAGAAGAGGAGGAGGAGGAGGAGGTGGAGGAGGAAGAAGAGAAGGAGGAGGAAGAATAATAAGAGGAGGTGTAGCTAGAAGAGAATGAGGAGAAGAAGGAAGGAGAGAAGGAGGAGGAGGAGGAAGAAGAAGAGAAGGAGGAGGAGGAAGAAGAGAAGGAGAAGGAGGAAGAAGAGAAGGAGGAGGAGGAGGAAGAATAATAAGAGGAGGTGTAGCTAGAAGAGAATGAGGAGAAGGAAGGAGAGAAGGAGGAGGAGGAGGAGGAGGAAGAATAATAAGAGGAGGTGTAGGTAGAAGAGAATGAGGAGAAGGAAGGACGATTACGAGGATGAGGATGATGAGGAAAAAGAACAGAAGTAGGAAAAGCAACAAAAATGAGAAGGAACAGACCTAGAAGAGACATACTGACAATAACTCGGCCGCCAACCATTTTTCCAGACCTCAACGTTGACATATTAGCCAACTATCTGAAAGGGAAAGAGAAGAAGGTGGAAATGGAAGGAAAGAAGATAGTAACAGGGAGAAGATAGTAGCAGGAGAAGAGAGAAGAAGCTGATGATGAAGGGTTGGAAAGAGATCAAAATGGGAGAGGAGGCTGTAGTTGGGAGTGGTTTAGAAGATGGGAGAGGAGGAAAGGGAAGTGGGGGTGGGGGGGGGGAGAGTGGGATGCAAAAGAAAGGGAGAAGGATGAGAGCAAAATAAGGGGAGAGGGAAGGATGCAGAGGACATTGGATGGGGAGAGGAAGAGAGAGAGGGGAGGGGAGGATGAGGAGGGAGGAGGAAGGGGGGGGGGATGGCTAGAATGGAGAAGGGGGAGAAGACGAGAGAACAGGAGGGGTGCAGAATAAGAAGGGTGGGTGGGGGGATTGGGGGGGAGGGGATGTGCAGGAATCGAGGAGAGGGGGGGGAGGGGTGCAGAAGTCGAGGAGAGGGGGAGGGGTGCAGAAGTCGAGGAAGGGAGGGGTAGTGTGGGAGGGGTAGGGGGAGGGTCGGTGTGGGATGGGTAGGGGTTGGGGTGCAGAAGTCGAGGAAGGAAGGGGTAGGGGGAGGGGTGGTGTTGGAGGGGTAGGGGTTGGGGTGCAGAAGTCGAGGAAGGGAGGGGAGGGGCGGTGTGGGAGGGGTAGGGGTTGGGGTGCAGAAGTCGAGGAAGGGAGGGGAGGGGCAGTGTGGGAGGGGTAGTGGGAGGGTTGGTGGTATGGGAGGGCTAGGGGAGGTTGGGGGTAGTGGTGGTCGTGAGGGGGGGAGGAAATTGTAGGTCTGTGAGCGGCGGTTTCAGCTGATACCATCTTGCCTTCCTAGTGCCTGTGAGAGGTCCCACCACAACTACCACCACAACTACCACTATCACCACCACAACTACCACTATCACCACCACAACTACCACTATCCCTATCACCAGCACCACCACAAATACCACAACAACCAATACCACCACAACTACCACTATCCCTATCACCAGCACCACCACAACTACCACCACAACTACCACTATCCCTATCACCAGCATCACCACAACTGCCACTATCACCACCACAACTACCACTATCACCACCACAACTACCACTATCCCTATCACCAGCACCACCACAACTACCACTATCACCACCACAACTACCACTATCACTATCACCACCACCACCACAACTACCACTATCACCACCATAACTATCCCTATCACCAGAACTACAACTACGACTACAAAAACTACCATTACCTACTACTACTACCACCAGAACATCTACCCCTCACCACTACCATCACTGTTAATACCACACAACCAGTCATACATATAGTAGCTACCATCAACAGTCCATTGCAACATTCTATCATCGTTGCAAAGAACACACACTACGACTTTTATATTATATTATCATACATTCCCTGAAAATATATACAAAATCCTGTAGTAGAAATAAGAACTCACAAAAACCATCTTATACTCCTAATTTTTACCTTTTTTCTAAGTAAATTTCTTCTAAAAAAATGGAATAATTTCGATATATGAACAACAATATAACGTTCAAGGAGTTCAAAAATCCTCCAATTTCATTATAAACTGTTCATAGAAATACTTCAATTAAAAATATTTAACACAAAAAACAGCTGAATATATTGTTATTGTTGTTATTGTTTTTGCTGAACCTAAAAAATACTATAAGGAGAAATTCTGTTTATTATAAATTCCTCTAACAATTGCTTAAAATTATTACCATAAATTTCTCTAAATCTTCTTACACATGATGCAGTGATGTAGGTTATTCAGTTCGTGAATATGTAAATAGAACACAGTGTATAAACAGAGTAATAATAATAATATCAGGTATCTTGTTAGCTTAACCTTTTGGTAACGGGTGAGGTGGTGGTTCAATACACGGCTATATTATATCATTATGTGTTTTGTGTTCTGGTGTTCCATATTAATCACAATAAAATGAGAAAGTAGGCAGTCACTCGTTGGTAAAGTGACTGATTTGAACTAAGTGTATTGGAAATATTGGTGAGTAAGAGTGTTTCAGATGCCATAATTCAGAGTAATTGGTGAGTATCTGTGGTCTGCTGGGTCAATTCTCATATAAAAGAAGTGATTGATTGATTGATTTTAGGCGCCGCAACAGTGAGGTCATATAGCGCCATAATAAGAAGATAGAGAGGTGTGACAGCAAGCAGGAAGATAATTATAAAACAAAAATAATAATAATAAAAACAAGTGATATTAACATGTGTTTATTTCGTGCTTTGGAATTTCAGGCATTTGGGTCTACAACTTTTCTATGTTTTTACCAACCAAGACCCGAATATTGCACATTTTCTGAACGTTTTCCTCTGATATCAAAATTCTCTCCACTTAATATTACTGTATTTTACTTGTGTTGGGTTGTATCTGCATATCGACTCCCTCTCACACAATCTACCATAAGTCAGGCTGTGAAGAGTGTAAAGGATCTATAACCCTCAGTACAAAGTATAATATAAAAAATTAAACAGGAAACACTACATATTGGTCCAAATGAGATTATCTGTGATCTCTTCGACCCTGGACAAAGTTGGCTGGAAAAAAAGAGGAAATATTATATACAGTACGGTGGTAACATTAAAATTTTAGCATGTAATGTGCTTAGAAAAAATACGAAGCGAATTGTATATAACCTATTTTATTATATACTAGCCTCTGTAAAAAGTCTATGTTTACCAGTCAATACTTGTAAAGGATGACCTAATTCCAATACTTGACATTTTTACCTGTTGTTCTCATTTAATATTATGTTATATTATGTTATATTATACCTATTTATTTACCTTACCTTTATAGAATATGTAGCTATTTACCTTCCTTCCTATCCACCTACATACGAACTACATATCCAGTTCTTTCCTAATTACTAACCTATATTCCTACCTTTCAACTTACCTGGTAACTTATCTGACAACATACCTACTTGACTAGTTTACCTGCCTTTCTCTATATATACATACAATATATACAAATCGACTTACCAACGTATCTCCTTAATCTGAACATTTGCATACTTACTTACCAGCCAACCAAGCTACTAACCAGGAGACTAACATGCCTACTAACATATACTCTCTTATCTACCACAGTCTCTGCTTAAGATTCACCCAGCACTCAGCCTCCTACCTACTTACCCCACCCTCTCATTACCCAACCCTGCTCCCTCTCCCTCCCTCCCTGCTCACTGCTGCTGCTCCTTATTCCAGGCTCCTTTCTCTCTGCTTCTATTTCCTTGATTCTTGTACCCTCCCTTCCCTCTTCTTCTTTGCCTCTTATTCCCTTTCTCTCTGTTTTTATTTCCTTGATTCTTGTACCCTCATTTCCATCTTCTTCCTTCCTTGCCTCTTATTCCCATTCTCTGCTTTTATTTCCTTGATTCTTGTACCCTCCCTTCCCTCTTATTCCCTTTCTCTCTGCTTTTATTTCCTTGATTCTTGTACCCTCATTTCCATCTTCTTCCTTTCTTGCCTCTTATTCCCTTTCTCTCTGCTTTTATTTCCTTGATTCTTGTACCCTCCCTTCCCTCTTATTCCCTTTCTCTCTGCTTTTATTTCCTTGATTCTTGTACCCTCCCTTTCCTCTTCTTCTTTGCCTCTTGTTCCCATTCTCTACTTTTATTTCCTTGATTCTTGTACCCTCATTTCCATCTTCTTCCTTCCTTGCCTCTTATTCCCTTTCTCTCTGCTTTTATTTCCTTGATCTTGTATACCTTCCTTGCCTCTTCTTCTTTGCCCTTTGTTTATTTCTATTTGCTTTCTTTTATTTCCTTGATTCTTGTTCCTTCCCTTCCATCTTCTTACCTTCTCCTTGTTCCTCTCGTATTTTAACTTTTTTTTTTTTTTCTGTTACAACATCTATATTTTTTTTTCTCCCTGTTCCTTTCTCCTCCCTCCATCTTGCCTCGTCTCATCTTTATTCCTGCCTCTTATCTCAGTGATCTCTGTGCTTCCTCTAGGTCTTGTTCTTATTATGTGTGCTTTTCCTGCTTCTTTTTCTTGCCCTTCTTCCTTCCTTTTTTTATTACTTATTAATTAATAGCACGCATCCTCGGGACACTCACACTTAATTAAGGAGAGAGTACAGTTTTGGTAAATCTAGAGTTAATGATTCCTCCAAACTATTCCAAGCAACAGAACACCATTATTTTTGTTTAATTGGTCCTGTTTCCTGGCATAATTTGGAGGAATCAAGACACTCCAATGTAACAAAAGTGAATTACCCCCATAAATATCTCCTTCTGTATGTGTCCCTACTTTCCTGCTCCCTGTTTCATTCATTCTCCTTCATATCCCATTTATCCTTTATTCATTTGACTCTATTTCCTTCATATCCCATTTATCCTTTCTTCTTTGGACTCTATTTCCTCCCTGTTTCATTCATTCTCCTTCATATCCCATTTATCCATTCTTCTTTGGACTCTCTTTCCTCCCTGTTTCATTCATTCTCCTTCATATGCCATTTATCCTTTCTTCTTTGGACTCTATTTCCTCCCTTTTTCCTGCATTCTCCTTCATATACCATTTATCCTCTCTTCTTTTGACTCTATTTCCTACCTGTTTCATTCATTCTCCTTCATATCCCATTTATCCTTTCTTCTTCTGACTCTATTTCCTCCCTGTTTCATTCATTCTCCTTCATTATCCCATTTATCCTATCTTCTTTTGACTCTATTTCCTCCCTGTTTCATTTATTCTCCTTCATTATCCCATTTATTCTTTATTCTTTTGACTCTATTTCCTACCTGTTTCATTCATTCTCCTTCATATCCCATTTATCCTTTCTTCTTTGGACTCTATTTCCTCCCTTTTTCCTGCATTCTCCTTCATACCCCATTTATCCTTTCTTCTTTGGACTCTATTTCCTCCCTTTTTCCTGCATTCTCCTTCATATCCCATTTATCCTTCCTTCTTCTGACTCTATTTCCTCCCTGTTTCATTCATTCTCTTTCATATCCCATCCATCCTTTATCTTTCTTCTTCCTACCTGTTTCATTCATTCTCCTTCATATCCCAATCACCCTTTATCTTTCTTCTTCTTCTTCTGACTCTTATTCCATCTGCCTCTAATATTTTTTTTGTTTATATTCGAGTAGGGGTGTTTTAGGGGGCCATAAATTAATATATTTTTGGACGAATTGGAGTCTACGTAGTCCTCCAATCAGTGCTACAAGACACGATACCCTGCTTAGAGTATAAATATTGAAGTAGTCTGTTTCCCGGCACAGTGTGGAGGAATCTGAAGCCCCCAATTGGTCCAAAGGGATTAATTCAGGTGTTAATTCCTTTTTGGTACATTGGAGTGCCATGATTCCTCCAAAGTATGCTAGGAAACAGGACCATAAGAGCAATAATAATAATAATAATAATAATAATAATAATAATAATAATAATAATAATAATAATAATAATAATAATAATAATAATAATAATAATAATAATAATAATAATAATAATAATAATAATAATAATAATAATAATAATAATAATAATAATAATAATAATAATAATAATAATAATAATAATAATAATAATAATAATAATAATAATAATAATAATAATAATAATAATAATAATAATAATAATAATAATAATAATAATAATAATAATAATAATAATAATAATAATAATAATAATAATAATAATAATAATAATAATAATAATAATAATAATGGTGTTCTGTTGCTTGGAATAGTTTGGAGGATTTGGTTGCTCCAGATTTACCAACACAAAACTTCCCCCCTAAATGACTCCCTTAAGCGGGTGCGGGTATTGGGGACAGGCTTGGGGGGTGCGGGAATAGGGGGACAGGCTTGGGGGGTGCGGGAATAGGGGGACAGGCTTGGGGTGGGTAGAAAGCCTGTCCCCTATTCCCGCACCTCCCTAACACCCCCTCCCCCAAGCATGTCCCCCTACTCCCGCACCCCCCCAACCAAGCCTGTCCCCCTATTCCCGCACCCCCAAGCCTGTCCCCAATACCCGCACCCCCTTAAGTGACTCGGACTCACAGATGATTGATTCCCTTCACCAGTGACAGAGACAGAGAGGGAATTTAAAACCTTGAAAAGTCACCTGCATAGATAGACCTCTCCCCCAAAGGCCTATTATTGGGCAATGCTGTAAAAAGAAAGGTCATTTGGCTTCCACGATACGGCCTTTATAAATTGCTATTGAATGTGGAGCAAGAGGGAAGGAAGAAAAAGAGCCTTGAAATTCAATCGGTTTAACCTTTTCTATAAGACTGTCTTTGTGTTCCTTCTAGCACAATCTGAAAAGAAAATGAAGCCCAAAGAGAGAGTTGTAGAGTTAGGTTAGGTTAAGTTAGGTTAGGCTAAGTTGATTAGGTAAGGTTTGGTTGTGTAAGGTAAGGTTGGGTAAGATTAGGTTAGGTTAGATTAGGTTAGGAAAGATTAGGTTAGGAAAGGTGAGGTATGGTAAGGTTAGGTTAAGTTTGGTAAGGTTTAGTTAGGTAAGGTTAAGTAAGGTTTGGTAATGTTAAGTTAGGTTAGGAAAGGTAAGGTAAGATAAGGTTAGGTAAAGTTAGATTAGTTTGTAGAATTCGGTTTTATTTTTCTAACCTAACCCTCCCTATCACTCCCATTTTTCACAATCCCTCTCACACATGTCACAATCCCTCTCTTAATCCCTAATTTCCTATATATTACTTTCATTTCTCACAGTCCTTCTTACACAGTCTATCTTTCCTTAATCCCTAATTCCCTTGTTCCCTAATCCCTGGTCCCTAGTGTTGGCCCATTTGTCTGTTAATTAATGAAGGAAGGAGACACTTAGGAGGAGGTAATGAAAGACTTAAGAGATAATGAAGAACAAAGGCCATTTAACGCCTTTGAAGTTGTTTTTAATTACTGCAAGAGAATGTGTGACAAGAAAAAGCAAGTGTTTCGCTCACATTCTCTCTTCCATTAACTCCCCAGAACACACAACTCCTCCTTTTCAATTCTTCAACTATCCATTGCTTTTTATTCTATTTCCTTCGTGTTTGCTTGCTGTTCCACCTCTCTATCATATTCTCCTTTTCAATTCTTCAACTATCCATTCCTTTTTATTCTATTTCCTTCGTGTTTACTTGCTTGTTGTTCCACCTCTCTATCATATTCTCTTTTTCAATTCTTCAACTATTCATTCCTTTTTATTCTATTTCCTTCGTGCTTGTTTGCTTGCTTGCTGTTCCACCTCTCTATCATATTCTCCCATTAACTCCCCAAAACACACAATTCCTTTTCAATTTTTCAACTATCCATTCCTTTTATTCTATTTCCTTCGTGTTTGCTTGCTGTTCCACCTCTCTATCATATTCTCCTTTTCAATTCTTCAACTATCTATTCCTTTTTATTCTATTTCCTTCGTGTTTGCTTGCTATTCCACCTCTCTATCATATTCTCCTTTTCAATTCTTCAACTATACATTCCTTTTTATTCTATTTCCTTCGTGTTTGCTTGCTGTTCCACCTCTCTATCATATTCTCCCTTGGTCTGCAGGGTCTTTCGGGCCTATGGAGGTTTTCTTACATAGCGTCCTTCTTGTGGATACTTTAGCAGAGGTGAATTCTGTGTTAATGTGAGAGTGAGAAGTGTGAAAATAAAGAAGGAAATTGAGTTAGTTTGAAAGTGAGAAGTGTGAAAGTAGAGGAGGAAAATGTGTTAGTGTGAGAGTGAGATGTGTGAGAGTTAGTGTGAGATGTGTGAGAGTTAGTGTGAGAGTGAGATGTGTGAGAGTTAGTGTGAGAGTTAGTGTGAGAGTTATTGTGAGAGTGAGATGTGTGAGAGTTAGTGTGAGAGTGAGATGTGTGAGAGTTAGTGTGAGAGTGAGATGTGTGAAAGTAGAGGAGGAAAATGTGTTAGTGTGAGAGTGAGATGTGTGAGAGTTAGTGTGGGAGTGAGATGTGTGAGAGTTAGTGTGAGAGTCAGATGTGTGAGAGTTAGTGTGAGAGTGAGATGTGTGAGAGTTAGTGTGAAAGTGAGATGTGTGAGAGTTAGTGTGAGAGTGAGATGTGTGAGAGTGAGATGTGTGAGAGTTAGTGTGAGAGTGAGATGTGTGAGAGTTAGTGTGAGAGTGAGGAGTGTGAAAGTAGAGGAGAAAATTGTGTTAGTGTGAGAGTGAGATGTGTGAGAGTTAGTATGAGAGTGAGATGTGTGAGAGTTAGTGTGAGATGTGTGAGAGTTAGTGTGAGAGAGTCGAGGAGGAGGAGGAGGAGGAGTAGAGACCCAGACAGCCTGAAGGAGTGTTGACAGTTGTGTCCTTAGGGTCCCACGTCCACCTGTCTCCTGTCTAGTGTTGTTGCCTTCACTGACTGACTCCCTCCTGTCTTTACCTAATGTACACTGTGATATATGTACACTGTAATATACACCTAATGTACACATATAGGTAGGTGATGGAGAGGCGGGACAGCAAGCACATGCAGAGTAAATAAAAGGATATGAGAGACAAATGACAACAACAACAAGACATCACATGAATAAATAAATTCCAACAACAAATTATCTTTCCTTTTCTTTATTATTCCTGTATCCCACCGACAAGGCTGGAATTCAAAGTTCAAACCCACGATACAAACAAACCCATTTTATAGCACCTACTTTACTGCATAACATCAGGGGATAAAAGGTTTAATATTTCTGGATCATTGAGAAATTGACTGGAGCTCAACACCTGCCAGTGCAAGAGACCATGCATGCAATGAACATATACCATTCCGGTGTGCATCATTCCTTCTGCTCATTTTCAACCACTTATCGATACCTTTAATACCCTGATGAAGCTATCCATCGCCAGACAAACTACAAAATTAGACACCGATTGCAGGAAACGCCAAATTGAAACTGAAATCCAATAACACAAATTGCAAAATATGAATCACAAATCACCGGGAGTTGGACGGCAAAAAAAAAGAAGCAGAAAAACGCAGACTCGCATACCCGAATTTTAAGCGAAATTCGAGGTGGAAACACAATAAATCCATCATCTGGATATTTCACAAAGGGAAGCGTCTGTTTCTACGCTCCATTAAATCTGAAATAAAAAGAGGAGGGTAATGATGGTGATAAGAGTGAGTGGGAGTGAGTGAGAGGCGATCCTTTACCCAGTCCTCCACGCCTCACTTCTCACGCCCACCCACGCCATGGGGGGCGTGGGTGTGGGGGTGGAAAAGGTGCAGAGGTGGAGAGGGTGAAAGGGTGAAGGATTGGAAAGGATGGAGGAGTGGAAAGGATGGAGGAGTGGAAATGGTGGAGGAGTGGAAATGGTGGAGGAGTGGAAAGGGTGGAGGAGTGGAAAGGGTGGAGGGGTGGAAATGGTGAAGGAGTGGAAAGGGTGGAGGAGTGGAAAGGGTGGAGGAGTGGAAAGGGTGTAGGGGTGGGTAGGGTGGAGGGGAGATAGATGATGACGGGTGTGAAGAGAGAACATAAAACAAAATGGGAATAATATGGACATAGGAATTATCAAACTAAAACTGTAATGATTAAAAGAAAATGAAGTCTTGATAATAATGATGATGAGAAAGGGAAGAAGACATAGATATATATATATACAAAAAAAATATAATGCAACAACAACAACAACACCCATAGATTAAGAAGAAAGTACAGTGTTGGTAAATCTGGAGCAACTGAATCCTCCAAATTATTCCAAGCAACAGAACACCATTATTTTTGTTCATCTGATCCTGTTTCCTGGTATACTTTGGAGGGATCAAGGCACTCCAATGTAACTAAAGTGAATTACCTCCTTAATAACAACAAAACAGACCTTAGACATGAAGAATCGAAACTAAGAATAAAAAAAGAGATAGAATTTAAAAAAACAACATCAACAAAACTAGCAACAACAACAACAACAAAAACAACAACAACAATAACCCTACTTTCCTCCTCTCTATCTCAATTTCTATTTTCCATATTCTACTCACGATACTTTAATTCAAACATTTCCCCTTTTCATATCTCTCCATTTTCCCTCTCTTTATACTCTGATCTTTCTTCATTGTCCCTCCCTCCCTCTTTATTTTTCTTCACTCTTCATCTCCTCCAGTTCACCTGCCTTCCTCCATATTTCCTCGACCTTTATCTGAGGTTGCGTGTCTGTCTTGTGGTGGAGAAGGAGAGAGAGAGAGACGTGGAGGTGGAGAGGAGGGTTAGGTTGTCGGGGAAGAAAATGGAGGGAGGCTGAGGGAAGATGGAAGGAGGTTGGGAAGGAACGTGAAGGTAAGTAAGGAGAGAAGGAGGATGAAAGAATTAAGAAATGATTAATTAAGAAGATAAGCTAGAGACTACTTATATGTATATCAGGGAGACAGACAGACAGAGAGAATAATACAAAAATTAAAAAAGTTATAACACTATTGTAAAAAGAAAAAGAAGGATGACTGAGAAAGAAAGGGATAGAGTATATGAAGGATGAAGGATGGGAAGATACAGGGAAGGTATATATGGGGTGTGGTTGGGGGTCGGGGGGAGGAGAGAGAGAAGAGGGAGAGAGGGAGGGAAGAGGGAGAGAGGGAGGGAAGAGGGAGGGAGGAGGGAAAAGGGAGAGAGGGAGGGAAGAGGGAGAGAGGGAAGAGGGAGAGAGGGAGGGAAGAGGGAGAGAGAGAGGGAGGGAAGAGGGAGAGAGGGAGGGAAGCCTAACCCCTTGCCCCCCATCCCTGCCATGCTCGTGACTAGGAATTTCCTCAGCTCTCCCATCTCCCCTCCATCCCCTCTCAACTATACCCCCCTCCCCCCTCCTCTCCCCTCTCTGTCTGTCTGTCTCTCTGTCTCTCTCATCCACTGTTTCTCTCCTCTCATCCTCCCCGTCCTTCTGCCATCTTCCCTCCACCTCCTCTCATCCAACCATCCTTCTCTCTCTTCCATTCATCTTTTCATCCACTCTCAAC
>JAWQEG010005424.1:0-5000 GCA_033782935.1 Petrolisthes cinctipes | reverse complement strand
GGCAGTGAGTAAAGGAGGGTATGAGGGCGTGTGTGTGTGTGTGAATGTTTGCGGGCAGTGTGTGTGCGTGCATGTGTGTGTGTGTGTGTGTGTGTGTGTGTGTGTGTGTGTGTGTGTGTGTGTGTGTGTGTGTGTGTGAATGTTTGCGGGCAGTGAGGGAGGGTGTGAATGTTTGCGGGCAGTGTGCAGTGAGGGAGGGTATGAGGGTATGTGTGGGTGTGTGTATGTATGTATGTATGTATGTGTGTGTGTGTGTGTGTGCGTGGGAGTGCGTGCAGGACAGTAGGCATGGGCGTGAGGCAGGGGGCAGCGTTCCACCTCGATAACCTCATGAAATATCTGCCATTTGAACCGCATTCCTGGCTTCCATCTCTGTCTGTCTGTGTGTGTGTGTGTGTCTTTGTTTATCTGTGTCTGTGTGTCTGTGTCTGTCTGTCTGTGTGTGTGTCTGTATCTCTGTGTGTCTGTGTCTTTGTTTATCTGTGTCTGTGTGTGTCTGTGTCTTTGTTTATCTGTCTGTGTGTCTGTGTGTCTGTTTCTCTGTGTCTGTGTGTATGTGTCTTTGTTTATCTGTGTGTCTGTGTGTGTCTGTGTCTTTGTTTCTCTGTGTGTGTGTCTGTGTGTTTGTTTATCTGTGTCTGTGTCTGTGTTTCTGTGTCTTTGTTTATCTGTGTCTGTGTCTGTGTCTGTGTGTGTGTCTGTGTCTTTGTTTATCTGTGTCTGTGTGTCTGTGTCTTTGTTTATCTGTGTCTGTGTGTCTGTGTCTTTGTTTCTCTGTGTCTGTGTCTGTGTCTGTGTGTTTGTGTCTTTGTTTCTCTGTGTCTATATCTGTGTGTCTGTGTCATTGATTGTCTGTGTCTGTGTGTCTGTGTCCTTGTTTCTCTGTGTCAATATTTGTCTGTGTCTCTGTCTCTATGTTTGTCTGTCTCTCTGTGTGTATTTGTCTCTGCATATCTGTCTGCCTTCCTTTTCATCTCTCTATCAAACCCTTCATTTTTAACATATAAACATCAATAAAAAAATTCGGAATATATAGTTATAAGGAAAAACGCAAATATGATATAATACCCTAAATAATTATGATAAGCAGTAAGAGATAGACGAAATATTAAAGGAATGGAAACAGGAAAAAATTTAATGATAGGAGTACAGTAAAAAAAAAAATCTCTCTATATATATAACACGTGAAAATCGCCGCGAATGAAGTGATAGAATGAAGGTGAAAGAAGAGAGATGATGGGATGAAATGTGGTGGAAAAGAGGAGGGAGGTGAAGTGAGGTCGTGCATGGGGGAAGGAGAGATTAATGAATTATCCTTATTATAATTATATTCATTAGAGGCGAGACTGGACGAAAAGAGAGTAGGTAATAGAAAAATGGGATGAGAAATAAGGAATGAAGATGAGAGAATAATAAAAGGAGGGATAAGAGACTAGACGAAAAGAGAGTAGGTAATAGAAAAATGGGATGAGAAATAAGGAGAGATGATGAGAGAATAATAAAAGGAGGGATAAAGGGATAGGAGAAGGGATAGATGAGTAGGATGGAGAATGGATAGCTATTGGGATGGAAAACAGGATGGGAGTTAATAGTAGGAGTGGATATGATAGAGGGTAAGGATTGGGAGTAAGGATGTAGTGCTTGGTGTGGTATGGGATGGGGTGAAAGGGGAATTAGGATGGGAAGAAGAGAGGGATGGTGGTAGGGAGGGGAAGGGGGATGGGGGAGAATAGGGAGTGGTAAATAGTGCACTAAAGTGAAAAATTGGGGAGGAAAAGAGTGGGGAGGAAAAAGGATGGGGAGGAAAAAGGATGGGGAGGAGAGAGGTACATGATAGTAGATGGGGAGGTGGGGAGGAGTAATAGGAAAAGGGTGGGGAGGAGTAATAGGAAAAGGGTAGGGAGGAAAAAGGGTGGGGAGGAGTAATAGGAAAAGGGTGGGGAGGAAAAAGGATGGGGAGAGTAATAGGAAAAGGATGGGGAGGAAAAAGGATGGGGAGGAGTAATAGGAAAAGGGTGGGGAGGAAAAAGGGTGGGGAGGAATAATAGGAAAAGGGTGGGGGGAAAAAGGATGGGGAGGAGTAATAGGAAAAGGGTGGGGAGGAAAAAGGATGGGGAGGAGTAATAGGAAAAGAGTGGGGAGGAAAAAGGATGGGGAGGAGAGAGGTATGTAACTAGTAGGAGATGGGTGGGGAGGTGGGTGTAATTAGGGATTGCGAGGCGAGGCGAGGCGAGGCAGGGTGAGGGTGGGTGAGGGAGGGTGAGGGTGGCCACTGCTTCATGCTCGCCACGCACGCTAACAAAATGGCGCGGACACCACACCACACCACTCACCACACACCACGCAGGCAGACAGGTAGGTAGGTAGGCAGACAGGTAGGTAGGTAGGTAGATAGGGAAGCAGACAGGTAGGTAGATAAGCAGGTAGACAGGTAGGTAGGCAGACAGGTAGGCAGGTAGATAGGTAAGCAGACAGGTAGGTAGGTAGGCAGACAGGTAGGTAGGTAGACAGGCAGGCAGGTAGGCAGGTAGGTAGGTAGATAGATAGGGAAGCAGACAGGTAGGTAGGGAAGCAGACAGGTAGGTAGGCAGACAGGTAGGTAGGTTGGCAAGCAGGTAGGCAGGTAGGTAGGTAGGCAGGTAGATAGGGAAGCAGACAGGTAGGCAGGTAGACAGGTAGGCAGGCAGGCAGGGCAAAGAGTGGCAAGTGGATGGGAGGAATGGGGTAGGTAGGAGGGGAGGACAGGAGGAAGGTAGGGATGGGGAAACAAGGAGGGAGAGAGGAAGGTATCAGAAGGGGAGAGAGGTAAACAGAGGGGGAGAGAGAAGGTAAACAGAAGGGGAGAGGGAGAGAGAGGAAATTGGGAGAGGGAGCGAGTGACAGGCAGATGCAAACAAAACAGAAAGAAATGTAAACAGAACAGAAAGGAATGTAAACAAATCAAAAACACAACACATGTAAAAATGTAAACGAAAACCAGAGAAGATTGCAAACAAAATAGAAAAGGTAGGTATGTAGGTAGGTAGGTCAGTAGGTAGGTAGGTATAGTAGTGATGAAGCTAGAAAAGTACCCAAACAGAGAGACACAGAGACAGATAGACACACAGACAAACAGACAGAGACAGTCAAACACATAGACAAACAGAGACATACAGACAAACAGACAGACAGCAGACAAACAAACAGAGAGACAGACAGACACACAGGCAAAACAGAGACACACAGACACACAGACAAACAGAGACAGACAAACAGGCAAACAGAGACAGACACACAGACACACAGAGACACACAGATATACCCACAGACAAACACACAGGCATACCCACAGACATACACACACACACACACACACACAGACAGACAGACAGACAGAGTGGTGGCAAGCGGTTGGGCAGGGATACTAAGAGGATGCAAAGTGAGAAGATGGGATGGAAGGTAAGAGGAAAATGGGTAGAGCTTTGAGTTACTGAGAGGCTGGTAGGTGTGAACAATGGAGATGGAGATTGATGGAGACAAGGTGGTGAAAAAGGAATGAAAAAAAAAAAAAAGTTGATGGAGGAAGAAAATAAAATAAATAAGGTGAAGATGGAATGTATGTATGTGAAAATGGAAATAGTAAATGAACGACAGGAATAAAATAATGAGGATATTAAGAGGAAGACAAGAGTTAAGGGATAAGAAAAATTATAAGGAAGATGAAGAAAATGGAGGAATAGAAAGGAGGTAACAGGAATGAAAAAGACATAAGGAAGAATACGAAAAGGGGGGAATAGGAAGAAGGTAGAAGGGATAAGAAAAAAGTAAGAAAGGGGATGAAAAAAGGGGAATAGGAAGAAGGTAAGAGGGATGAGAAAAAAGTAAGAAAGGAGACGAAATGGGAGAAATAGGAAGAAGGTAAGAGGGATAAGAAAAAAAGTAAGAAAGGGGATGAAAAAGGGGGAATAGGAAGAAGGTAAGAAAGAGAAGAAAAGAGAGAAATAAGAAGATAAGAGGGATGAGAAAAAAGTAAAAAAAGGAATGAAAAAGGGGGAATAAGGGATAAAGGCGAAAAGGGGGAATAAGGGATAAAGGGGATAGAGGGAGTAACTAATAGCGGACCACGAGTAATCAAGTAATGGGCGAGGAGGAAAATATTGGGTTTGGAAGGGAAAAATTCTCATCGATATCCTGACAACTCAAAAAAAAAAAATAATAATAAAAAAAAATAAATCACAAAAAATAGTATAACGTCTGAAATATTTTGCTCATATATCAGTAAACAAATAAATAATTTTGTAATGTGTTTGATGAGAATAAGGAGTAAAATAAACTAATATACTAATCGTAATAGGGATTCCTCATTCAAGTTCTGAAAGAAAAATAAATTGTAGCAATAATAACAAAACTAAAGAACACTAACAATAACATTTACAACAATTATAATTAATACATACAGTAATAATAATGATAATAATGTTAAATAATAATAATAATAATAATAATAACAACAACAACACTCATAATAATACATAATAATATTCTACTAAGCAGGAGTAAAAAAATAAAATGTTATCATCACAAACATCTGGCACCAATAAACTTCAAAAATTCTCTTCTGAAAATGTCAACATAAAACACACAGACAAACTCGTAGACTAAAGATGAGTGAGTGTATATCCGTGAGATCTCCTTGAAGGTTTTAGGAACATCATAAGCCTCTGCCTTTTCTTCTTTCTTCGTGGGGGGGGAGGGGAAGTCGTTGAAATTTTAGGCACGTAATACACTAACTGGCAACCCCCTCAGAGGTCTGATATTTAGAAGCATGCGTGGATGGCAAGGAGAAGAAGGAAGAGGAGGAAGAGGAGAAGAAGGAAGAGAGGAAGAGGAGGACAGCAGGAGGAGGAAGAGGAGGACAGCAGGAGAAAGAGGAAGAGGAGGACAGCAGGAGGAGGAAGAGGAGGACAGCAGGAGGAGGAAGAGGAGGACAACAGGAGGAGGAAGAGGAAGACAGCAGGAGG
>JAWQEG010005423.1:0-32500 GCA_033782935.1 Petrolisthes cinctipes | reverse complement strand
TATCAATCCTATTGTATGGAATAGTTTGGAGGAATCCAATTGGTCCAGTATTACCACAACCAACACCACAGCTTCGAATGAATTAACTTCGAATGAATCAACTTGGTGAACCATTCTAAAGGGGGTGTAGGGAGGGGATGGTGTATTAGGGTGGTATTGGGGGGTGTAGGGGTGGTAACTTCGAAGCTGATTCACTCATTCGTAGCTGGTTCACAATAAGCTATCACCCCTACACCTCCCCAACCACCCACTTTCAACCACACCCTACACCCCCTCTGAAATGGTTCACCAAGTAGATTGTAATCGAAGCTGATTCACACATTCGAAGCTGGTTTATTTGAAGTTATCTCCTCCCCACTCATTACACATCTCCATCCACCCAACCCAAACCCCTCCCTACACCCGCTCTAAAATGGTTCACCAAGTTGATTCATTCGAAGCTAATTCATTCGAAGCTGTGGTGTTGGTTGTGGTAATACTGGACCAATTTGATTCCTCCAAACTATTCCATACACAGGATTGATACCATTATATTCATTAATTAATTCTCTTTCCTGACATACTTTGGAGGAATCAAAGTACTATAAAGGAACCCAGATTTCCATAGGGTAATTGTGGAGCAAACTGATTCCTCCAAACTGTATTATTCCTGCATTAAGTTGTGTTGCCTGAGATACCTTGGAGCACCCAAAGTGCTCCGATGTACCAATTAGTCACTGTTGGAAATTATAAATAAAAAATATTCGCTAATTTCGTTAATTAATTGCGTAATTAAAGAAATTATTATATCAAATTGTAGGGAAAATTACGGGGAATTTAATGATATAATAATTAATTCAAAATAATTAATAATTAATGAATTATGAACCAAAACGTGAACTACATTCTCCACCAAATAATGACGTCATTATATGATAATTAAGTGGGGGGGGGGGTAGGGGAGTGGGGGGGTATGGTGTTAGGGGGGTATGGGCATGGGTGGGAGGGGGTATGGGTTGAGTGGATGGGGGTTAGGTGGGAGGGGAAGTCAACTCAGTAACCCTCTTTATGGATTGCCATTCAAACATTAATTTTGAGCCAACATTCTCTCTATAAGTGATGCCAAGTTTGGGGAATTTTCACTAGACATGGGGAATCAGAGGTACCAATGGGGATATTATAGAAATTTCGTCAAGCAGACCTGGCACCACTGCTCTCTCTCTCTCTCTCTCCACATACCCCCTCCTTTGCAACCCACAACCCTCCCCTACCCTCAACCCACTCCATTATCCCTCTCTCTCTATCTCTCCTTTGTAATGACGTCATAATATGGTTTGGAGGAATCAGTTTGCTCCAGAATTACCCTAGAGAGATCAGAAGTCCCTTGTAGTATCCTTGGAGTACATTGATTACTCCAAAATATATCAGAAAACAGGATTAATTAATTAATATCATAATGGTATCTACCCTGTTGCCTGGAATAGCTTGGAGGAATCAAGTTGTTCCAATATTGCCACCAAACCAATTTATTTCATGGGATAATTATTAAGTATTCATACATTTCTTTTTACTAAGGAAATTGAAACACATTATTAATATTTATTTATTTATTATAATTATTAGACAACAAGCATGAAGGAAGGAGAGAGAGAGAGAGAGAGAGAGAGAGAGAGAGCAGAGAGAGAGAGAGAGAGAATACGAAGGTGGGAAAGAGAGAGAGAGAGAGAGAGAGAGGTGGGGGGAAATAGGAGGAAAGAAGGGACAACAAACACTTATCTATTTTTTTATAATAATTTCTTTATCTTTATTATTTCTTTCCTTTTACCTTAACTGATATTTTTTTATAATTATTCTAACCTGAATTATTTATTGTTGTATATTTTCTTACACCTTAATTAATTATTGATAAATATCAGACTCATTTATTTTATGGGATAATTTAAAAATATCTATATATTTCTTATTTACTAAAGAAATTGAAACATATTATTTATTTATTTATTTCTATTGGACATCAAGCACGAAGGAAGGAGAGAGAGAGAGAGAGAAGAGAGAGATGAGAGAGAGAGAGAGAGAGAGAGAGAGAATAGAAAGAAAGGAGGTACAACAAACACAAATTTATTTTTATATCTTTGTTTTCTTACTTATATATTCATTTATTTATAAATTGTTTATTCAATTCCATGCATATTTTCTATACACACACACAGTCTCTCTTCTCTCTCTCTCTCTGTATTTCACTCCCTTCCTCTCTCTCTTTCTCAATCTCTCTCACACTTACACGTACACAATTAACTTAATTTTATTAAGTTTGGAAAAAAGTGAGAGAAGACCAAATTGGCAATAAAAACTTGGAAACAAATTATAAAATGAAGCAGAGAAAGAAACAGACTTAGAGTTAACGATAAATAAGTAATTTACACCAAATGATCATATAAATGAAAAAGTGAGAAACATGTATACATTCTAAGAAAACCCCACTTTTTATAGACAAAAAGTATTTAATATGGACGTTTCGGAGGTAACTACCTCCCTCTTCAGCTGTACAGAGTTGAATGAAACATGAAAGGAAAATAAGTAGCTGACAGGGGGGAGGGAGGGACAAGGTGTGTTCTGATGACAGACAGACCACACCTCACCTCACCTCACCCAACCGACCTGACCTGGCCATTCTTCAGGGTCCCGACCCCACATCTGGGAGGGATTTGACCACTAGTGCTCTCATTAATGGATCTAGTTTGAACATACCTTCATTTAAGTTAAAGTTTTTTATAGTGTTGTATACATACTGATTCTAATATTCTACGTTTCTTGAAATTGTTGCACTTAATTATCATTTTACCAGAATTCCAATCAATACAGTGGTTGTTGTCATATGCATGGACAAAGTTAGCATTATTTGTGTTACAATTCGTCATATCTCGTTTATGTTCTTTCATTCTAACATCTAAAGATCTCCCAATTTCACCTACATAAACTAAGTCACAGTCTTTGCAAGGAATTTTGTATACTCCTGCTTGGGGCTGAACAGTGGCATTATTTCTTACAAGAGTGGTTTTGATGCTAGAAGTATATTTGAAGGCTATGTTTACATCAAGTTCTCTGCTAACTGACTGAATTTTTTCCAGACTTTTTACATAAGGAAGACATAAATAAGGTTTCTTTTCTGACTGACATATATATAGTTTTCCAAATAGAGTAATAGACGAATGGAACAAATTTACAGAAGAAATGGTGTGTGTAAAAAACATACTTAACTTTCAAGAAAAATATGATGATTGTAAAGATACAAATAGGTAAGAACAAATAGGTAAGAACACAGACGAAGGAATACACACACACACACACACACACACACACACACACACACACACACACACACACACACAAACATCGACGAAGGAGTACACACACACACATACACAGACGAAAGGAATACACACACACACAGGCGCAGACGAAGAAATACACACACACACACAGACGAAGGAATACTCACACACACATACGAAGGAATACACTCACACACACAGACACACACACACAGTGATACAGACGAAGGAATACACACACACACACACAGATGAAGGAATACACTCACACACACAGACACACACACACAGTGACACAGACGAAGGAATACACACACACATAGACACACGCAGACGAAGGAATACACCACACACACACACAAACGAAGAAATACACACACGACACACACAGACACACGCAGACGAAGGATACACACACACACACACACACAGACGAAGAAATAAACACACACACACACACAGACGAAGGAATACACACACACACAGACGAAGGAATACACACACAAACACACATAGGAATACACACACACACACACACACACACACACACACACACACACACATAGGAATACACACACACACAGAGACGAAGGAATACACACACACACATAGGAATACACACACACACACACACAGACGAAGGAGTAGCCACACACACACACATTGGAATACACACACACACATAGATACACACACACACAAACAGAAGAAGAAATACACACACATACACATTCGAAAAAATTCACACACACATACACACACATATATATACACACAGAGGAATACACACACACACAGACGAAGGAACACACAGACACACACAGACGAAGGAATACACACACATTTTTTTTTTTTTTTTTTTACTTTGCTTGGAGTTTTATGTTCATTTAATTTCAATTTGATTTTGGTTTACTGTTTCCTTTGGTTTGGTCTACTGATTAATTTTGGTTTTTACTTATTTATTCTGTTTTACTGTATGCTTTTGTTTGTACTATTTGTTTATGTTTTTTTTTGTTTTTTGATAGCTTAAATTCAGTTCTTACTGTTTGCTTTTGTTTGCTGTTTGATTTCATTTGATACAACTGTATGATTAAAATGAATCTTTGCTCTAGGTCATGATGAATTTACACTTTTATTTTTATCTGTCTGTCATGGAGCTCCTGCTCGACAGACTGTATTGACTACGGTCAACAAGGTCACCATCAACCATGATAAGACCGTAGTTATGCATTTCAACACCACCACCACCCAAGTACAACCACCATCATTGACTGTGGGTGACCATCCTCTCCAGTTAGTTCAGTCCACCAAACTTCTGGGTATCACCATCGACCACAAACTCAACTGGAAGGAACATGGAAATAACACGGTGAAGTCAGCCTCGTACCGTCTCTACATGTTAAGACGACTGAGGTCACTTGGGACACCCATGTTGGAGCTCAGTACCATCTATAGCTCCTTCATACTACCCAAGCTTACCTATGCGTCACCAGCCTGGTCATTCTCTATTAACACCACCCAGAAACATCAACTGGAGAGAGTGCAGAAAAGGGCGGGTAGAATAATACTGGGTGGTGAGTACACAGGGTACAACAATGCTCTCTCCACCCTCAACATGTTATCCCTCAGTCAGCTCCACCATCAGACACTACTATCATTCGGCCAGGGACTACTACAACATCCACGTCACCGACACTTCCTTCCACCTACAATACCTCGTCCACCTCGTGCACTCCGTCACACCAACAAACTACAACCTATAAGAGCCCGCACTGATAGATATAAGAACAGTGCCATCCCCACCATCGTACATCTACTCAACAACACCTAGTTTAATCAATATACTGCCTTATATCCTTGTATATATTTTATGTTTATTTCTATTACTCTTATTTATATATGTACATCTATTTATAACTGTATATTTTCAGCTCCAGGCTGCCACTCTCCTTAATAAAACCGTTTATTATTATTATTATTATTATTATTATTATCATTATTTTCATAGTGATTTTAATATCCAACGAATTTGACAGAAACCCAATACAGAGCTATCGTAACTTTCTGTACAGTTGTTGTTGTTGTTGTTGTAGTTCCCCAGACTGTCTGGCCGAGCAAGTCCCGAGTCTGGTTGACCGAAGCACCGCAGATGCTCGGACCCCCCGAATGGGAGTCAGGGTGATAGTGAGATCAGTTTCTTCGAAGGCAGCAGACGAGGGGACTGCTGGCTCACGGGCTTGTATCCCTGGGCCAGCATTCCCACCGTCTGTAGTCTTCCTTGTTGTGCCACCCGATCGGGCGATCTCGTCGGCTACCCAGAAGGGATGAGAGTAAGGAGACAGACAGAACAGGCCAGGGTGTGGTAGAGGATGCCAGATTCCTCATTTCTGGATATAACCAGCCCTCACCAGTCTGTACAGTTGGTTCCACTAATAACGAGCACAACGTCTGGTGAGTTTGGCGAAGTGTGGCAACACTGTGTTTGTTTACATAGCGTCCTTATGATGGATAATATAACAGGAGTTAGTTCTGTCCATTCATTTACTATTGCTACAAGTAATCAAACACAGTGGTGCCACATTTAGCCAAACTCACCAGAAGCTGTGTTCGTTATTAGTGGAGCCAGTTGTACACTGACTGACATAAATTGAACTCAGCACTAACCGAGTGTAAACATCTTTCAACCTTACTATTGCACAGAAATATTCGCTTTAACGCCTTAGACGTGAAGCAAAAGCCAGGTTTGTACAGACCAAAATAATAACGTTTGACAGCTTCCCTCTGTTGGTTAGCTGGGAAACTTTTAAATAAATAGATTAAGTACCATCTTCTAATTTACTACAAGTAGCTACACACTATTCAAAAAAATAATATCATATGAGAACGTCAAAACATTATTTTTTAAGTTCCTTATTCACCTTTAGTACCAGCCCCAACACTTTGGGGAGCGTTGTCGCTAAAGACCATGAAGTTATCAGATACATGGTGGGAAGATGATAGGAATATATGAATAAATATAAGAAAACAATTGCAGTAATATTATGAAAGAAAACAAAGATAACAATGAAAATTATATATATATATATATATATATATATATATATATATATATATATATATATATATATATATATATATATATATATATATATATATATATATATATATATATATATATATATATATATATATATATATATATATATATATATATATATATATATATAATCCCTGAACACCTAAGGGACCCCGTGATGTAGTCAGAAAATTGGAGGTTAATGAGTCCTTCAAACTTTGCCACGAAACATCATCTATATGGAAGTAGCGTGTTTCGTGGCATGTCAGGAGGAAGTCTAAAAAGCCTCCAATTCCGATACACGACCACAGGGTCCTGTAGGGGAGATTCTATGGTTTTATAATTGTTTCTACAATTGAAAGCCTACTGATTCCTCTTAACAATGCAAGAAAACACACTCCCTCAATGGCACTAATAAGAGATAGGTGTCTTGGTATAGTGTGGAAGAATCAGAGTCCTTCCATTTCACCAAGAAAAGATTCATACACTCCATCGACTACATCAGACGAACTCTTACAAAATTTATTATTTCTTTTAGGTTAGAATAGGAAGAGGGAATGCTATCATGTCATCAGTGCCAAGAAAAGGAATTATTCTACTTCATTTAGAGTGTACGGATTCCATACCTCAGTCCCAGAACAATTAAAGAATTATACTCCATCGAATACATCAGACGAATTCATACTTATACATTCTATTAGGTTAGAAGAGGAAGAAGGGAATGCTATCATGTCATCAGTGCCAAGAAAAGGAATTATTCTACTTCATTTAGAGTGTACGGATTCCATACCTCGGTACCAAGAATCCAAAGCAATACGAGTATGTTGATCATTTACTTTATCATCAGTATCAGAGGTGTAGGACATCAGTACCAGTACTGTATACATCTTGGGACCTAACAAGAGTCACGGGCTACTGCCAAGCTACAGTCCAGAGGTTGAGGTATGATAAATATATAAATAGATTCATAAATAAATTAACAAATAAAAATAACGTTAGTCTTAGACCTCAAAGTGAAGGATCCTAAGCTTGATTCTATACATCGAGGACGTGGTTGAGATAAGCAATATAACAGATGGCAAGACGTAGGATCTCAATCTTGGAGAGCTTCTTGTCTGGGGGCAGCGTGGGCAGCAACTTACGCAGCTGAGCGAAGGCCACGTTAAAGGCCTCGACACGCATGCGTTCCCTGGAGGCATGAGCGGTGCGGTACTTGATGGTTGCTCGTCTCCTGCGGCGTCGCTCCTCCTTAGTCACGGCCACGGTGCTCTCTCGATCCCAGCAAAACAAAGTCAAAGTTGGGGAACTACTTTGACTTTTCTCACCTGAAGCCCCAGCCGCATATTATCCAAGTCTGGCGGGCTACTGCTTACTGCTGGGCCAAAATCGAGGCGGTTGGAAGGAGAATAACGTTTGGGTTATAACGATAAAACCAACCATGGGATAATCTTTGAAATAGTTTCATTCTCTTTCCCAGCTTATTTTACCTATTATGAACGTAACCTAACCTGACCTAACCTAACCTAACCTAAACTGGACCTAACCTTAATTAACCTAACCAAATCAAGCACTGACATATACCCTTCCAGACTTGGATAATATGCTCCCCGGCCACGCATTCACTATGTCCATCCCGACAGAGTTGCTAATAGTGTTCGTAGTACTAGTGTAATAGATAAGGGATGGATATTGTGAATGTGTGAAGGGGGCTTCACTTATTCTTTTTTTATTTTAATTATTTATTCATCTTGCCTCTCCTGTCTCTTTCATTTTACCCTTCTATCCTCCTTCCTTCCAACCCCCACCGTCATACTTCCCTATTCTTTTCAAAACTTTATTAAGTTTCAGCGTTTAAGCTATACATGAACTATCAATTCTCGAGCTGGAATAACTCAAGCACATAAGTGTAAGAGATAATACTCCCTGGCTGTGCAATCTAAGGCAAATGGTTAAAATGGAGACTTGAGATGTGAGAACACTGGCTCTTTGCAGTTGTCAAATAACCGTCCTCGTAATTGTTCTTAGATTTCTGAATGTCTGCCTGAATCACGCCTTATAATTGAATCATAATAATATAAGTTGAAAAAGAACATAGGCAAATTGTTTATGAATGTTTTGATATATGGTTTTAGTCCATACCAACCTGGTCCTCCTACTAGAACTGCCAGCGTTTGAGTCCGCCAGAACAACGAATGTGGGGTCGTTCTCTATGTCTGAGGGTCGAGTACTTACCCCACCAAGTTTGAGCCCCGTGGTTGGCCTTATAATATCGTCCCGGTGGGGGTGGTGGTGGTTGTGACCCGATAACCCTTCGTGGGTGCCCAGTTTAGCAGTGCGCAGATCCCGCCTTACCAGTTCTGCTGCGTGCAACTCCACGGGAAGGAAGTCTGCCCTGGTGGTGTCGGATCTAGTGTTGTCGGTTCTGTTGATGTCGGTTCTAGTGGTATCTGGTCTGGTAGTGGTGTCTGATCGAGGTGTGAAGTCCTGGTGAGGTGCTCGGCACTCAAGTCGCCGACTCAGCTCTGATCTGAAAGTTTTATTTCATTACCCTCATAAACAAATGGCCTAAGAAATTTTCAACATCGATTTCTGGATTTTTGTCTAAACCACATCTTATGACAGAATCAAAATATTACAAGCAGAAACAAAAACTGACTTAAGCAGTTTGTGTATGAAGGAGACGATTTCCAAGTTAATTAATTAAGATGATTAATTCACAAATAAGTCCCACCCCACCTCGACACTTCCCAGTTCTATAGTTGCTTTACTCCTAGTCTTACGTCTAGATAAGGAAAATTACCAACTTGCAAAGAAAACGAAGAGTTCTACAAGCTTGATGGCAAATTGCTGTGACTGACTTCTCCAATACCTATCTATCTATCTATCTATCTATCTATCTATTGCCAGATGCCTTAATTAATCCGCGAAGGGATGGCCACAAATGAATCACCTCCATGAACCCCTGTTCCCCGTTAATTAACTGGCGTCCCTCCTCCTTCACATACCTCTCAACTCCATCCTTCCACCTCACTCTCGGTCTGCCCCTCCCCCTCCGTCCCTACACTTCACTCTCGTACACTCTCTTAACCATGGAGGTAGTATAGGTGGAGTCGCCAGTAGGACCTGATTTGTGAAGCCACCAATCTGTCATTTCCGGCGCCTTCAAGATGGCGCATACCTTTGTATGTCAGGTCAGAAGTCAGGTCAGAAGTCCACTTTTACTGAAACATATCTTGGTGTCCGCCATATTGAAGGCGCCGAAAATGACAGTTCGGCGGCTTCACTTTACTCCCCTGGATTAGTGAGCCATGACGACTCCACCTATACTACCTCCATGCTCTTAACCAACCTCCAATACCAAAACAACAATATGATCCATTTGTAGCAGATTGTTTTGTCACCAAATGAGATGGTAGTTTTGATATCACTAGAGTTATGCGTGGTGTTGACAATGGCTGCTTAGTGTGTTTATGGAGTCGTTGTACACTCGAGCTCGTAAATTCGTGACCACGTACAGTACCTAGACGTTTATGTGATTTGAGCTGGTAACATTGATTGGGGAGGAATCAGAGTAGATGGAACATAGTAGAACGACATGATTTGTACAGTCTGTCGCCTACAATGACACGTTCCCCACACAGTGTTACTACCACAGATGACATTAACATCTAGGTATCGTGGTGTTGGACGTCCTCTCTACCTAATTTGCTACCTCTCTAGAGTCCGCTACGCTGCTCTCCTCCTTGTACGGCGGCGCAGGGATGCAGAGAGGCCCTTCAGCATCTCCATCACCCACTACGAGTCTGTCTGCCGTCATAAATATTCCTACCGTCGCCGGGGCCTCATGGTTCGGAGGCATAATGTAGTCTCTGCTCGTTTGAGGTATGGCTACCGGCTGCCTTGGCAGGTTGCCGGAATGGAAGGTGAGCCTCCCTTCACTGAGTGTTGCTTGTGTCGAGCGGGTCGTGCTAACACTATAGAACATTATTGTCTGGCCTACTCATGGAGGTAGTATAGGTGGAGTCGCCAGTAGGACCTGATTTGTGAAGCCACCAATCTGCCATTTCCGGCGCCTTCAAGATGGCGCATACCTTTGTATGTCAGGTCAGAAGTCCACTTTTACTGAAATATATCTTGGTGTCCGCCATATTGAAGGCGCCGAAAATGACAGTTCGGCGGCTTCAATTTACTCCCCTGGATTAGTGAGCCATGGCGCCTCCACGTATACTACCTCCATGGGCCTACTCCACTGTTCAACACTTGCTGCCCCGGGGCCTGCCGCTTGATATACTTTGTGGACACCTGCTGAGCCATACCATGTTGGGGAGGAACTTCTGGTACGCCACCCTCCTTTTGGTGGATTTAAATAGTTTATAAGGAAATTATTCGTCTGTATTCTCGTGTTTCGCTTTGTTAGGTTTACTTGAGTGTGTGTATGTGTGTGTGTGTGTGGGTGTGTGTGTTTGTGTGGGTGCATGTGTATGTGTGTGTGTGTCCGTGGCCATTATATCTTCAAGTATCTTGTCAACCCTTATGTTTTGTAGCCCATCAATTGTTTGACGCCATTGCGCAAAAAAAAAAAAAAAAAAAAAAAAATATATATATATATATATATATATATATATATATATATATATATATATATATATATATATATGTATGTGTATGTGTATGTGTATGTGTATGTATGTATGTATGTATGTATGTATATATATATATATATATATATATATATATATATATATATATATATATATATATATATAATATATATATATATATACTGTACTTACAGTCGGCCTCAGGAAATCGTAAACACGGCATCGGTACTCAAATCATACATACATATATACAGTACATACATATTACATACAGTTGCCAAAATATGAATTGCAACAAATCTTGATGAAACATTAATTGTATTATCTTCCACAACTATTTGTAGGGACCATAAGTATGTAAATACAAAAGGAAATGTATGTTCCCTTTTCCATTACATACTTATGATCCCTATAAATAACTTTGGACCTTAATATACGTAACATTCCATCCAAAATTTTCGCAATTCTGAACACAGCGTAGGCATTGTTCTTCTGATTGATTCACGTATTAGCAAATAACATTACTAGAAAAATTTGGTGCTAAGATTAATATTAGTGTACTAAATATTGCAGTTGTGACGAGCCCTTGATGTCACAGTGGTGTTTACGTATTCCTGAGGTCGACAAAAACAGTACGTGGTCGCGAATTTACAAGCTCAAGTGTACCAGTACTACGCCATCGTCAATACCAACAAAGTTTCTGAATCATTCCATCAACCACTTATAAGCAAGAGGCCACCACCATTTTTGCTAAGCTAGAAAATAATGTTTCCTGGCACTACTTTGGAGGAATCAAGACGCTCTTATGAAAAAAAAAAAAGTATACTGTCCCCTTAATTATATTTTTATGCTGACCTTTCCATCTCTGAAAAATTTGTAATTGAACTTATTGTAATTAAAAATTATATCTGTAAACGAACTCAGGAAAGAAAGCTAAAGATAAAAATGAAAATTATTATCTGTAATATCTCTCTACATTATAAAGGTGAAAGGGGCAGTACAGTTTTGTTGGTATATCTGAAGCAACTAATACCTCGAAACTCTTCCAAGCAACAGGCCAGCCACCATTATAATTGTTAATTTGGTCCTGTTTCCTGGCATATTATGAAGGAGTCAAGGCCCTCTAAAATACCAAAAGTGTATTAGCCCATTAATCAGAGGGGAGGTGGCCGAGTGGTTAGTGTTCTGGACTCGTAACCTGGAGGTCGGGAGTTCGATCCTCTCAGGTGAGGGCCTGAAAATATTTACTCTTCCGATTTGAGTTTGAGGCACTAACTATAAGGTCACCGAACGTCGTAAAACACCCTCGCTGGTACCATAACAGCTGCAGTATTTGGGAATAACCCTCACATCCCTCCCTCTGTGGTTGGGTACCAGTTCGGAAGTCGTGACGTGTGTGTGTGTGAGTAGCAGTTGACCTGGGCCACGGTAACGGGCTTGATGAAGCCTATGTCCAGTGTCGAAAGATTAAAAAAAAAAAAAAAAATCAAGGTATCAGTAGCCCTTCAATTAACCACCAAGGAAATTCTTTTGTTGGTGAAATAGAAGGTCTTTGATTCCTCGAAACTATGCCAAGAGACAGATCCCCTACTAAGAACCATTGAAGGCGTCTGTGTTCTGGCATAGTTAGGAGAAATCATAGACCTTCCTATTCACCAACAAGAGAATCTGCCCTTAAGGACCCTGTGTTCGTGTATGAAGAAAATTGAAGGCTTCTGATTCCTCCTGAACATACCACGAAAAAAAGCTCCTTCCATAAACGTGTGTGTGTCGAATCGTGGCAATATTTAATTAAGGGAGTAATTCGCTTTAGTTACAATGGAGTGCTTTGATTCCTCCAAAGTATGCTAGGAAACAGGACCAGAGGAGCAAAAATAATGGTGTTCTGTTGTTGCTTGGAATAGTTTGGGGGAATTCAGTTGCTCCAGAATTACCAACACAAAATTTCCCCTTAAAGGACTCATTTACCTTCAATGTTCTTACTACATTAAAAGGTCCCTCAATGAATGACAACTTAAGGGGGTGCGGGAGTAGGGGGACAGGCTTCGGGTGGGGGGTGGGGGTGCGGGAATAGGGGGACAGGCTTGGGGTTGGGGGGTGGGGGTGCGGGAATAGGGGGACTGGCTTGGGGGGGGGGTAGAAAGCCTGTCCCGTATTCCCGCACCCTCCTAACCCCCCCCTCCCACCCCCACAAGCCTATCCCCCTACTCCCGCAGCCCCCCAAACCCACCCGACTCCTCCCATAAACCCCCACACCCCCCTAAACCCCCTCCCACTCAAGTGTGTCCCCTTATTCCCGCACCTCCTTGACAATAACATCTGGTTGATTCGTGTAACATCATCTCACCTGGTCAATTCGTGTTTGACGGTGAGGTCAGGTCGTGGTGCGGCGTGGAGGGCAGCAGCGGAGGCCACACGGAGGTCAGGCGGGCCCAGGAGGCGGGGGTCACCACGTGTCACCAGGTCAGGCGAGGTCATGTAACTGCACGCCGTGTAATGACCCGCCAAGGGAAAGTCCATGTCCAACCTGAATATTACCAGGAGAACACACATATAGGTGGCCTGTTGCTTGGAATTGTATGGAGGAATTATTATCGATAAATATTGAAAGAATTGCCATTATGGCGTACGGGTTTTCTACCTTCATTGCCCACTTATTTAGACAGACCATTCTAAGACTATTTTCTACCTTCATTACCCACTTATTTAGACCATTCTAAGACTATTTTCTACCTCCATTTGCCCACTTATTCAGACCATTCTAAGGCTATTTTTTACCTTCATTATCCACTTATTCAGACCATTCTAAGACTATTTTCTACCTTCATTACCCACTTATTTAGACCATTCTAAGACTATTTTCTACCTTCATTACCCACTTATTCAGACCATTCTAAGACTATTTTCTACCTTCATTACCCACTTATTTAGACCATTCTAAGACTATTTTCTACCTTCATTACCCACTTATTCAGACCATTCTAAGACTATTTTCTACCTTCATTACCCACTTATTTAGACCATTCTAAAACTATTTTCTACCTTCATTACCCACTTATTTAGACCATTCTAAGACTATTTTCTACCTTCATTACCCACCTATTTACACAATTCTAAGACTATTTTCTACCTTCATTACTCACTTATTTAGACCATTCTAAAACTATTTTCTACCTTCATTACCCACTTATTCAGACCATTCTAAGACTATTTTCTACATTCATTACCCAGTTATTTCGACAATTCTAAGACTATTTTCTACCTTCATTACTCACTTATTTAGACCATTCTAAAACTATTTTCTTCTATGGCATTTCCTCCGCAATTGCCCCATTTCCAAGATAGGGCATATTCAAATGAAATTTGAAATTACCTGACCTTACCTAACCTAACCTAGACCACAGCAGACTACTTGGACCTAACCTAGGCTAACTACCGGGACATAACCTCGGCAAATTACCGGGAAATAACCGTGGTAAAGTACAGAAAATGACCAGGGCAAAATACTGGGACCTAACCGGATCTGGCAACACTGCTACGAAACGGTAATTCTTTCAATAAATACCTTATTTTCTTCAGATTTGCCAACACCGTACTTCCATACTATATAATTATCAAGAGTTCCTTTTGAGGGTATAATGGTGAGTTACTGATTCCTCCATGATTATTAATGGGGAAGTTTTGTGTTGGTAAATCTGGAGCAAATGAATCCTCCAAACTATTCCAAGCAACAACAGAACACCATTATTTTTGCTCTTCTGGTCCTGTTTCCTGGCATACTCTGGAGGAATCAAGGATCTCCAATGTAACAAAAAAGAATTACCACCTTAATGAAACATAAAGGTCGTCTGTTTCATGGCAACAAGAGAATATCCCAAGTTTTGGTAATTTTATTTTCTGTTTAAAAAAAATGGATTATAGATGAGGATTAAAGATGAGGATTAAATATGAGGATTAAAAGATGAGGACGAAAGATGGGGATTAACAGATGAGGATTATAGATTAGGGTTAAAGATGTGGATTAAAAATTAGTATTAAAAGATTAGGATTAAAGATTAGGATTAGAGATGAGGATTAAAAGATAAGGATTAAAAAGTGAGGTTTAAGATGAGGATTAAAAATGAAGATTAAAGATTAGAGTTAAAGATGATGATTAAAAAATGATGATTAATGGTTAGAATTAAAGGTTAGTATTCAAGATTAGGATTAAAGATTAGGGTTAAAAGAAGTGGATTAAAAATAAGGACAAAAATAAAGATTAAAAAATGAGGATTAATAAAAGGATGAGAGGTCACTTAGACTGGTGGCATTAAACTTTATCTTCGACGAAAACAATCTTCGTCGCTATATTCACATTGAAAAAACAAATGAAATGGGAGCTGAGTAATGGAGATTGTTTTCGTCGAATATAACGTTCAATCCTACAGTACCAGCCATTGCGGTGGCGGTGGCGGTGGTTGTTGTTGTTGTTGTTTTTTATTATTTTATTTTATTTTATTTTTATTATTATTATTATTATTATTATTTTTTTTTTTTTTTATTATTATTATCAGTATCATTATCATTATCATTATTATTATTATTATGGTGAAGACAATGGGATACACAAAGCTTTTTACTTCGTCGTATATTTTCTTTGTACGCATAATTAATTAATCAATGTGGTGTCGGAAGAAAACTACACAATATAGAGAATATATAATTATTATTAACTTCATATTTGTCAAGCCTTTGGCAACACTGTATGGTGAAATGATTATGAAATAGAAGAATTGAATGATTGATTGATTGATTGATATATATTAGGTGCCATAACAGCGAAGTCATATAGCGCCAGAAAAAGGTGATAGAGAGGTGAGACAGCATTGATTGATATTAGGCGCCATAACAGCGAGGTCATATAGCGCCAGAAAAAGGTGATAGAGATTTGTGACAGAAAGCAGGAAGGTATTAGAAAGAAAAGAGGGACAATTGAATGAAATACAAGAATGAAATATAAGAATGAAATAGACGACTGAATATTTCTTGACCTGAATTGCCACGTGACAAGAAGACCCTGTAGGTAGGTAGGTAGGGTGAGGGAGAAGGTGATAGAGAGGAGAGACAGCATACACATAGCAAATGGATTGAAAAGAAAAGAAGATTTAGGGGTTTATGCCTATCGACTCATGGTGTTGGTTATTAAGGCAGTCAGTCTTGTTACATCAACATATATTCCCCCAGCCTACAAGGTTGCTATCCTTGTTTTTACAGCAGGGTACCTACTTACTGCTAGATGAACAGGAACATAGGGGGCTGGGAAAATTGTCCAACAATTCTATTGACCCGGGAATCGAACCCGGGACCTCTCGCGCATAAAGCCCTAAATCATCTTCTTATTGAGCATCACACGTGAAGCACACAACCAACATCTCGTAGCTTCACTCAATAATCTCGTGGCCTCACAAGAGTCACAGGATACTGAGAGACCACAGTCCTGAGGTCGAGCTGTACACTCGCAATCCAAAATATGTCTCCGGATTTGTTTCGAATAGCCTGATCGAATATTAAGCGAGCTCAAGTAAATATGAAACAGAATAAGCGTTGTAATTGGTTCACTAGTATATAAAATTATTCGAAACTTCAACAAGACGTGGATACAAATTTTGGATTGCGAGTGTACACTGTATAGCCTACTTATATATTATTAAATATTGGGGAGGCAGAGACCAGTGACAAGTGATGATAACGCAGATATTTCGCAACCACAAGAGGGGATATTGTCACTGGCCTCTTCTTGCTTCCTCAAAGTTTACAAAGAGAGGCACGAAATATCCACAATTATGTGTTCAAAATCTTTTAAAACCTTATAAAAGGTGAAGGTAGAGACGTTGGTGCATATACTGTACAATCAACGGCAAAAGTCCTGTCGCCTCACTTCTATCTTAGTAAATATCTTGGTAATATAGAACAACACGTGTATGATTTTGCAGCACCTCATAATAATAATAACTGAGGGGGTTGAGTTGACGTAAGGTGTTGTATGATAATATTTTAATATGATACTGATTTATTTGCACGATGGAAGGAAAGTGTCGGTGGTTATTTGATTGTGGCTGTACCTACAACTTTGTCAGGTGATCAGGGAGGAAGTGAACGACTCTCACTCTTACATCATATTACATGTGATCTGATATACTGTAATATATGGCCTGGTTTGCCACTCGCACCGTCGGAAGGCAACTCTGTTACGTATTTTGTAATTTACACAATATCAAACAATAACTAACTGACATATGAGAGATACATATATTTATAATAGCCATTGGAGAAGTTGTGGCAAATGTGTAGAGATGAAATTTCTCGCGCGGTTCTCGCCCGATCTGACTTCACAACTGAGTTTGACTATAGTTTATGAAAAACGTAAATAATTAATTGATGAAGTAACTAAATGAGTAATTAATTAAACACATTAATAAAAAGAAGATTTAGGGCTTGATGCCTATCGACTCATGGAGTTGGTCATTAAGGCAGTCAGTGTTGTTACATCAACACATCTTCCCCCAGTCTACAAGGTTACTATCCTTGTTTTTACAGCCGGGTACCTACTTACTGCTAGGTGAACAGGGACATAGGGTTCTGGGAAAATTGTCCAACAATTCCACTGATCTGGAGATCGAACCCGGGATCTCTCACTCGCTCTGCTAACCATTACACCATCACCAACCCCACATTAATAATAATGTACTAAATGAGTAATTAATTTAACACATTAATAATAATAATGTACACTCGTAATCCAAAATATGTATCCAGGCTTGATTCAAATAGCCTAATTGAGTAGTAAACGAGCTCTAGCAAATATAAAACAGGATAAGCGTTGTAATTGGTTCACTAGTATGTCAAATGATTCAAAACACTTCAACAAGACCTGGATACAAATTTTGGATTGCGAGTGTACTAATACACTTATAAATTGGAGCTGCTTACCTGATGCATAGATGTTCAAGGCAAGCGGTCTTTCACCTCCATATTTCTCTGGTCCAATACCTCACAGTTCCACCTCACCTCTTCACAGTCCAACCTCACCCTGCCACCTCACCCTTTCACAGTCCAACCTCACTCTGCCACCTCATCCTTTCACAGTCCAACCTCACTCTACCACCTCTCTCCTTCAGTCCAACCTCACTCTACCACCCCACCTCACCTCACAGTCCAACCTCACTCTACCACCTCACCTCACCTCACAGTTCCACCTCACCCTTTCACAGTCCCACCTCACCCTTTCACAGTCCAACCTCACTCTGCCACCTCATCCTTTCACAGTCCAACCTCACAGTTCCACCTCACCTCTTCACAGTCCAACCTCACTCTACCACCCCACCTCACCTCACAGTCCAACCTCACTCTACCACCTCACCTCAACTCACAGTTCCACCTCACCTCACAGTTCAACCTCACCCTTTCACAGTCCCACCTCACTTTTTCACAGTTTTTTTCTGTTTATACTTTTCAATAAAATTTACTTCAATTTCAATTTTCTATTTATATCTTTTTCCAGCTCTAATAATATCCTCGTGTATTTAGTTTGCTATATTTACTTTATCATTTATTTATATTTTAGTTTGTGTTACTCAGTTTTCAATTAATTCGTTGTTCTATTCGGATCTTCTATTATTTCGAGTATACAATCTTTTTCGTATATATACAGATGTTCATATATGTTTCATCACTCTTGTTAACTGTGTTTCTTATTATCATTTAAAGTTAAATAATTTTATATTCTCTTTTATTATGTATGCATATTAGTAATTTCCGTTTGTTTCGAGTTTACATATTTTTCATCACTTTTGTTAATTCTGTCTCTCATTTTCATTTTAGGTTATTCATCTCGTAGTTCCTCGTAGTCGTGAATATCTTTCCGTTTTAGACCTGTACCATAGAATCACATTATTTTATAATTACAAAAATTTCCACCTGTTTCCATGAAGTATATTCGTTCGTTCGAACTCATTTGATATTAATTTTTCTCATTTTATCATCTAATTTTGTCTTGCTTATTTTTTGTATGCATATTCGTTCTACTTCACATGATATTTCTTTTCCTCATTAAGTTATTTCTTGTTTATGTATATTCGTTCGTTTTACTTCCTTCACACAATGTATAATTTCTTCATAATATTCAAGATATCTATTTCCTTCTCTGTGATGTATATTCGTTAATTTTATATTTCTTTCCTGCTTGCTGTCACACCTCTCTATCACAGGCGCTATATGACCTTCCTGTTGCGGCGCCTAATATCAATCAATCAATCGTTCCTATTATACTTCATATGATATCTATTATTATCGTCATTATTTTCAAGTTATATCTTCCTTCTTTTTAATGTACATTAATTCGTATTACTTCACAATCATAATGTTTCTGTTTCTCATCACCATCATTTTATATATATATATATATATATATATATATATATATATATATATATATATATATATATATATATATATATATATATATATATATATATATATATATATATATATATATATATATATATATATATATATATATATATATATATATATATATATATATATATATATTTTTTTTTTTGTATACTCGTTGGCTTTACTTCAAAATTTTCTTATTGTCACTAGTTATTATCTAGTTATTTCTTTCTTTCTTCTTTATTATGTATATTCGTTCATTTTACTTCAAATCACCTTCTTCTGGCGCAATATGACCTCACTGTTGCGGCGCCTAATATAAATCGATTGATCAATCAATCATTTTACTTCAAAGTTATATTTTAATGTTTCTTTTTCTCATTATTACCTAATCTATAGGCTGCTGTAAATGAAGATCAGAATAATTATTATCACACACATCACAATATAGTTGCCTCCACTTGTAACGAGCACAGCGCCTGTTGGAGGGGTTGACGAAATGTGGCACCATTGTGTTTGTTTATATAGAGTCCTAATGGTGAATACCTTTGATGAAATGTGGCACCACTGTGTTTGTTTATATATAGTCCTAATGGTGGATACCTTTGATGAAATGTGGCACCACTGTGTTTGTTTATATAGAGTCCTAATGGTGGATACCTTTGATGAAATGTGGCACCACTGTGTTTGTTTATATAGAGTCCTAATGGTGGATACCTTTGATGAAATGTGGCACCACTGTGTTTGTTTATATAGAGTCCTAATGGTGGATACCTTTGATGAAATGTGGCACCACTGTGTTTGTTTATATAGAGTCCTAATGGTGAATACCTTTGATGAAATGTGGCACCACTGTGTTTGTTTATATAGAGTCCTAATGGTGGATACCTTTGATGAAATGTGGCACCACTGTGTTTGTTTATATAGAGTCCTAATGGTGGATACCTTTGATGAAATGTGGCACCACTGTGTTTGTTTATATAGAGTCCTAATGGTGGATACCTTTGATGAAATGTGGCACCACTGTGTTTGTTTATATAGCCTCCATTTGGTGGATAATATAGCATAGCCTACTTTTGGTACAGTCATGAGCACTAATAAGTATCCAGGTGTGCTTCGAATACCTATAGAGACAGTAAAAAAATGCACATAAGATCTCCATTGGAATGACTTCATTGGTGAATTGGACTGTTCAAAGCTTCAACCAAAGCTGTATTACTTATTAGTGCTCGTGACCGTACATTTGAGGGCCTTGATTTCTCCAAAGTATGTCAGGAAGTAGGACCAAATGAACAAAAATAATGATGTTCTGTTGGTCCTTGGAAGAGTTTGGATGATTCACTCTCTCTGGATTTATCAACTCAGTTCTACTCCCTTCATATACAAATCTATTAACTTAAAAAAATCTTTGACAGTGTTACTAACTGTGAAGGTACAGTTGCGGACAAATTAACAGACGCACCTGAAGCGGGGTCCCTCAGTGAGCATAAGGTAGGATGAGACGTTGTTTGTGTGTGTGTGTGTGTGTGTGTGTGTGTGTGTGTGTAGAGCCACGTCCTAGTCTGTGCTTGATAAGTGGCCCGTTTGAAGTGTTCCTGTTTTATGTGTCGAGAACTGTACTGTACAGCCACAATCAAATAACCACCGACACTTTCCTTCCATCGTAGTAAATATCTTGGTAATAAAGAACAACACGTGTATGATTTTGCAGCACCTCATAAAAATAATTGAGGGGGTTGAGTGTTGTACTATGCTTATATTTTGATATGATACTGATTTATTTGCACGATGGAAGGAAAGTGTCGGTGGTTATTTGATTGTGGCTGTACCTATGAATTGATCCCATCATGAGTTAATCCTGTTGAGAAATCACTACATCACCCTACAACAGTACACACAAAACCCAAGAACAGCCTACGGTATATTGTTCCACCCCTCACCTCGCTAACCAGAGTCCCCGTGCTTCCATAAAATTCCACCCCCCCTCCACAGTATGGAATGTATTTGAAAGTACAGTACTACAACTGGAGGAGTAAGCTGTGGTCTCATTTCCCTGGGATGTGCTTCGGTAGCCCATGCATATAGCGCCATGCAGCCCCTCCTTTATTTCAATTTGATTTTTCACTGTGACCAGAGTGTACCAGGGGTCTGTGGGGCAGGAGGCCATTCTGCACCGGGAGAACATCAACAAGAACAACAACAACAACTGCAGTTGACCTGGGACACGGTAACGGGCTTGATTAAGCCTATGTCCAGTGTCGGAACATTAAAAAAAAAAAAAAAAAAGACTGGAGGAGACCTCACCAACAACATATGTGGCGGCACACAACACCTCGTAGCTTCACGGAAAAATCTCAGGGCCTCGCAAAAGTCATATAAGCTACTGTCGGCTTAAAGTCCCGAAATTAAGGTATTAAAAAAAAAATAAATAAAAAAAAAATAAAAAAAATAAAAAAATAATAATAATAATAATAAAGGATGTGAAGGGTGAAATAATTAATTCCGCACATTCAATGGTCACCTCCACCCAAGTATCTGAACTGTGATTACAACCTTGCAACAGAATGCGGTGCTCGCCGCCACTGCAATGCAATCTCTCTCTGTGACCTGGTTTCAATTCTCAAGTCGTGACGTGTGTGTGTGTGAATTGGAGTTGATCTTGGCTTCGTAAACCCAATCTCCAGGGTCGAAAAAAAAACAACACACACACACAGGACCAGATTGGGGAACGACCTCTTAAACAATGCCACAAAGCATAGAAGCCTCTCAATGAATGTCTTGTAAACTTGTGTTCTGGCCGTCAATCAGGGTCAAAGAGTGTGGAAGAGTTCTTCTATCAATTGTTTCATGTATTCCCTTTAAGATGATTGTAGACTTTTGATTCATCAGAGCGCCTTGATTTTTCCATAGTTTGCCAGGAAATAGGACCAGATTAGCAAAACAAATGGTGCCCTATATATTGCCTGGAAGAGTTGAGATTGATTGATTGAGTGACTGATATTAGGCCACGCAACAGCGAGGTCATATAGCGCCAAAGAAAGGTGATAGAGAGGTGTGACAGCAAGCAGGAAGGAAATAAAATGAAAAGAGTGACAGTTGAAGAACTGAAAAGGAGTGGCTTGGGCCGAAGGGGCGCCAAAACCCTTAAAGTATTGCTCACATCACTGCAGGCAATACTCCCTATATGCGGGTGGAAGAGTTGAGAGGAATAATTTGATTAATCAATACTACACTAATCCCTTAAGGGGAAAGCTTTGTGTTGGTAAATCTGGAGCAACTGAATCCTCCAATCAATTCCAAGCAACAGAACACCATTATTTTTACTCTTCTGGTCCTGTTTCCTGGCATACTCTGGAGGAATCAAGGAACTTCAATGTACCAAAAAAGAATTACCACCTTAATTAAACAGACTAGTAACTTATCATGATATTTTTATCATGTGTGTTATTTACTTTATATTTCATAATTATGTGATTTGTATATTTTTATTTACATAACAAATAGACTCATGTGTTTGCAACCATATATTTTTTTTATACTTGACTGCGGTTTTGTCCACTGGGGTTTTGTCTATTGGTTTTTTGTCTATTGGGTTCTGTCAACTGGGGTTCTGTCTACTGGGGTTTTGTCAATTGGTGTTTTGTCTACTGGGGTTTTGTCTACTGGGGTTTTGTCCATTGGGGTTCTGTCCGCTGGTGTTTTGTCTAATGCGTTTCTGTCCATTGGGGTTCTGTCCGCTGGTGTTTTGTCCACTGGGGCTTTATCCGTGCACCAATACAAGGTTAGAGTTAAGAACTAAACCGTGGTATTTCACCTACACAAGTGCTGTATTACTCCAGGATTTGTAACCAATAAATTGCATTAAAGTTTCAATTGCCTACGACAATATAAAAACACTGTGTAGTTCCTTATCTTAATAAATGGGGTAGCACAGTGTTGGCAAATCTGGAGCAACTGATTCCTCCAAACCATATCATATAATTATATTTTGAAGGAATCAAGGCACTCTGATGAATCAAAAGTGTATTAACCCCTTAGGGTTGATTCACACTACACCGTCACGTCACGTCACGTCAAAATTTCTTCTGAGTAAACAAACAGTGATGTTCACACAACACCGTCACGTCACATCACGGCACCGTCACGTCACGGCACGGATTCTCACCAAGAATATTTTGACGTGACGTGCTGTGTTGGTACTGACCTTAAGCATACAACCAGTATTTCTTTTTATTTAATTGCCTCTATGAAAATAATGTTTTTCTTGACAATGTCTTTTTCTATCTTTTTTTCAATAGATAGTTAAATATGAATTTTGATATTCTGAAGTACTGGAAAAATTTGTGCTCGTCTTCTTCCAGTTCTTTGTACAGTGTCCAATATTCACATTGTACAGTCGTGGTCAATAATAATCATGGGTATCTCAAACAACTTACTGTCTAATGTTTTCACGTTCACATATGATGTTATTGTTTTAAGTAGCTGCTTGTTTTAAATTAAAAGATGGTACTTAACCTATTTATTGGAAAGTTTATCAGCTAATTAACAGAGGGAAGCTGTCAAATTCTTATGTCAGTTACCTCTATATGGATGATTATATTTGACCACGACTGTACTTGTACAGTATTTCCTAAGGGATTTATGTATCTATATCCTCTTCTTTATTTAGTATAATTGCTCCTCTTCATCTAACAGTACAATTATTATCAGCTTTTTCAACCCAAGCCTATGTGACGCCATTATGTTTGAAGGATGAGTGAGAATTGCACGAAGCTTTTGACGAAAAGGTGACGTGACGTGATACATGTACGGTTGACGGGACGGTGACGTGATGTGATGTGACGTGACGGTGTCGTGTGAATCAACCCTTGACCAGTTGTAGACAACCACGACTACTTCATCCACAGGAAGGGCATCCTTCTCTTTGCCGCCATGACCTCACCACCATTATTGAGGGATGGGGAGAAGGTGTCCTTCACCGTGGAGGAAGGGCGTGGAGGCTACCCATGTAGCCGGACTTGATGGTGGAAAAGTCCTCGGCTCACTCCACGCCCGCGTGAGGAAGATGGCAGACTCCCAACCACCTCAGCGACGGCAGCAGTAGGCAGACATCGTCACCGTCTGCACCAAGACTGCTGTTGCCTTAGCTGAAGAAGTGCTGGGTCATCTTTCCGACCTCCTCCAGGACATCTTCAGGAGGAATGGTTTACCACGAATAACCATTTCTCCTGATCTACAACCACCACCACCACCACCACCACCAAGAAACGAGGCAGCAGACGAGGGAGGAGCAGAGCGAATGCGTCACCAACCCCGACTCTAGCCTACCCCCGCCGCCGGTTAAAGACCCGATTCACACGACCCGTTTTGGTTCCGACAGGCAGGCCGCCAGCTCGGTGCCATTTAGCGACTATGTATTCATACTGACCGTTTGTGGCCTGACCGACAATCACTGCAGACAGTCATTCGCCCGGCACTCTGGCAGTGTTTCGTGCTTACTAAGGTAGATGGACGGGTGCTGTATGGGTTCATGTACACTTGATCAAAAAAGTATCGCGCATTTCCCTCGTGAAACATTCTGACAACTAAGACGATGGCTACTGAAAACGAGCTTGTTTATCATGAGCTGTAGCGATCATTTGCAGAACCATCGGACCCCACCTGCGCGGTACTTTTTTGAGCCAGTGTACACACGGCTCATCACCCATCTGTCAGGCGCCATCAAGCCGCCGTTCAACGGGCCAGGTATTCCCAAGAAGGAATCCGATCCGTGTTAGTCGGCCGAAGGATGGCTGCCGCTGACAGGGTGACGGGTTGTGTCAACAGTTACATTAAAATGCATTTAAGAATTGTTGATGGCGTCAAGCAGGCTGCCTGCCTGTCGGAACGAAAACTGGTCATGTGAATCGGCCTTATTGCTGCCTCGCCCACTCAACTTGGGGAAGTGTGGGAAGGCACCACCACCATCACCTAAGCCTTCCCTAAAAGACCCAGTGATGGAGGGGGACACCAACGCCAGTTCCTGCTGCACCTCCACCACTGCGAAGGACTGTCCACCAACAACATATTCCTGGAAGATGAAGGGGAATATCAGACGATAAGGAAGAGGAGGAGGACTACTGACACCACACCTATCAACTCACCACCCACTGTCATCATGGACTGGTGGTGGATGTCCGCCTCACCTCGCCTCGACCTGTTTCACCAACACATCTCACGTTGCCAAGACACCGACATCTTCTAGGTCAGGGAAGTTTGGTTCAGCAGGACGACACTAAAAACTTTTTTCACAAAGCTGACATCAACAACAGTCACCAACAACAAGAAGGCCTTTGTGGAGAGGGGAAAAAGAAAATGAAGAGAGAGAGAGAGAGAGAGAGAGAGAGAGAGAGAGAGAGAGAGAGAGAGAGAGAGAGAGAGAGAGAGAGAGAGAGAGAGAGAGTTACAAGGAGTTACAAGGAAAAGAAGTACCCTAGGGGACCTTACGATCCATACAAAGAGGGTACCTGTGGGTTTAGTTGCGCAAGTAGGCGACCGTCCTCGAATGTGTCATGTGAAACCATCAAGGAACACTCGCACAACGGCTTAAACACCTAGACGGTGGTTTAAGGCTTTGTCTAATCTGGACTTGAACTGATCCACAGAGTTGCTGTTGACCACATCAGCAGGAAGCGCGTTCCAAGTACCGCAGATGCTGTATGTAAAGAACTTACCACACAGATCACGGTTGTATCGCTTCAGTTCAAGTTTGTAGCCATGATTCCTGGTTGTGCCCTCACTGAGTTGGAAAATGTCCCTGTAGTCTACATTGTCAAAGCCTCGTAGTATTTTAAACACTTCGATAAGCTGACCACGCAGTCTCCGGGTTTCCAAAGAGAACAGATCGAGTTCTACCAACCGCTCTTTATAGCTCTTGTGTCTAAGAGAGGGTATAAGTTTGGTTGCCCTGGCTTGCACTCGTTCCAATCTAGCGAGAGAGAGAGAGAGAGAGAGAGAGAGAGAGAGAGAGAGAGAGAGAGAGAGAGAGAGAGAGAGAGAGAGAGAGAGAGAGAGAGAGAGAGAGAGAGTTACAAGGAGTTACAAGGAAAAGAAGTACCCTAGGGGACCTTACGATCCATACAAAGAGGGTACCTGTGGGTTTAGTTGCGCAAGTAGGCGACCGTCCTCGAATGTGTCATGTGAAACCATCAAGGAACACTCGCACAACGGCTTAAACACCTAGACGGTGGTTTAAGGCTTTGTCTAATCTGGACTTGAACTGATCCACAGAGTTGCTGTTGACTACATCAGCAGGAAGCGCGTTCCAAGTACCGCAGATGCTGTATGTAAAGAACTTACCACACAGATCACGGTTGTATCGCTTCAGTTCAAGTTTGTAGCCATGATTCCTGGTTGTGCCCTCACTGAGTTGGAAAATGTCCCTGTAGTCTACATTGTCAAATCCTCGTAGTATTTTAAACACTTCGATAAGCTGACCACGCAGTCTCCGGGTTTCCAAAGAGAACAGATCGAGTTCTACCAACCGCTCTTTATAGCTCTTGTGTCTAAGAGAGGGTATAAGTTTGGTTGCCCTGGCTTGCACTCGTTCCAATCTAGCGATATCCTTTCGGTAAGAAGGACTCCAAAACTGGACTGCATACTCCAGGTGCGGTCGGACAAGGGAATTGTACAGACAAAGTACTATCTCCTTGTTCCGGTATCCAAACTGTCGCTTTATGTACCCTAACATCCTTTGGGCTTTCTTCTCAGCCTCAATACACTGCTTTGAGAACTTGAGGTCACTGGTGATAGTTACACCCAAGTCTTTCTCAGTATCAGTGCTTACGAGAGCATTGCCCTTAAGGTTATACTCTGTTCGGGGGTTTATGTGGCCTATATGCATAACTTTGCATTTGTTCACGTTAAATGGCATTTGCCACGTGTCAGACCACTCCCCGATCTTCCTAAGATCTTCTTGTAAGCGGGTAGTATTTCCTTCTTTCGCGACATTCATACCAAGCTTAGTATCATCGGCGAATTTGGAAATCTTGGCAACCATGTCACCATCCACGTCATTAACATAGATGATAAACAGTAGTGGTCCCAGAACAGAACCTTGGGGAACACCGCTAGTAACGGCACCCACTCTGAAGCCTGTCCATTCACTACCACCCGCTGCCGTCTGTCACTTAGCCAGTTCTCTATCCAATTTGCCACATTTCCGTCTATGCCCAGTGCACGCACTTTCCGAAGGAGGCGGCGGTGGGGTACCTTATCAAAGGCTTTCTGAAAGTCTAAGTAGACAACATCGACCGCTTTATCCCGATCATGCTCACTGAAAACAAAATGGAAGAATTCCACCAGATTTGTGAGGCATGACCGGTGCTGCCGGAACCCATGCTGGGAACCCCTCAGTAGCAAATTTGATTCTAAGTGTGCTGTTATTTTGTCCACCATGATGCTCTCCATGAGTTTACAGACTATCGAGGTTAAACTGATGGGTCTGTAGTTTGACGGTTGGCTAGCATCTCCCTTCTTGAAGATAGGAGTCACCTCTGCCTCACGCCAGTCTCTAGGAACGAATCCAGTCTGGATTACCCTGTTGAAGACCATGCACAGGTGCCGTGATACTTCACCATGCACTTCTTTCAACACTCTAGGTAAGAACCCATCCGGACCGGGGGACTTGTTTGCTTTTAATTCAATTATTTTTCTCTCGATTTCTTCTTGGGTGAAGACCATTGACTCCAACTTCTCACTGAAGGAGTCCAAAGGTTCGGGAATGGGACCACTCTCCTCAGAGAACACTGAAGAGAAATACTCATTTAAGAGGTTAGCATTTTCTGCATCAGAGTGCATCAATGCTCCATCCTCATTCACCATGGGACCGATCCTGCGTCGGATTGGTTTACGGCCATTCACATAACTGAAAAACTCCTTGGGGTTCTCTTTGCAGAGTCTAGCCACACGGACCTCCTCAGCACGCTTAGCCGCCCTTATTTTGGACTTCACGTTTCGATTCAGTCTTCTATGACCGTCAAAGTCCCCAGATGCCTTCGCTCGACGATACGCAGTTCTCCTCTCCCTTAGTAGGTTACGGATTTCCCGATTAAACCACTTAGGTTGAATGAACTTCTGACCTGTTCCTTTCAGAGGAATAAAGCGCGACTGAAGTTCCATGAAGGAAGACAAGAATGACCTCCACAGATCATCAGCACTCTCTCCCTCTTCTAGTTCCATTTCAGCAACGCTTTCACGAAGACCTGCAAAGTTCGCTCTCCCCATGTCTAATTTTCTATGCACCGGGGTCACGGACTCCATATTAGGGACTTTAACTGAAAATCTTATAAGCTTGTGGTCGCTTCCACCTATTTCTTCGTTTACAGAGAGGTCTTGAATGATGTCATCCTCTGAGGTGAGGACCAAGTCGAGTATGTTAGCACCTCTTGTTGGCTCCCTTACCCATTGAGTGAGGAATTCATCATTTACAAACTCCAAGAGTGGTGTGTTCTCGGCAGAGGGCTCTCTGGTTTCCCAGTCAACATGTGTGTTGAAGTCCCCCATAAGGATACACACCCTGCCGTCCACTAGTTCACCCAGCAACTGGTATAGGTCCCTGTCAATCTCATTGAGTTGTCCAGGGGGTCTATAAAGCAGCAGGGTTCTGTATTTTGCAGTGCCTATTTCTAGGTCAACTCCAAGGAGCTCGTGGTTCGATGTGATGTTGCAGGTCATCAATTTGATGGAGTTCTTTACATACAACAGCACACCACCACCCCCTCTGTCCTCTCTATCTTTGTGGAAGAGTTGGTAGCCTGGAATCACGAATTCCCCTTCAAGATCTCTGTCTGAGGTTCTCAACCATGACTCCGTTATGGCCACCATCTCGGGTTCCTCTGTCGCAACGAGGGCCCGCAGTTCCAAAAACTTGTTTCGGATGGACCTGGCATTGAACAATAGAACCTTCAGGGAACCCCCAACTGCAGGGCTCCCTAGACTCCTCCGTTTCCCGGTTTGGTCATTGTCTTGGTAGTGCTGAGGATATCCTTCTTCAGGATCTCAGCGAATGTCTTCTCTGGGGTCACTCTAGCATAGCGACGAGGGCTCTCCTCCACGCTCGGTCGAGTGCTCCTGAGACATCGTCGGACGGCGTCTTCCATTAATTTGGAAAGCACTTCTTTCCCTTTAGTGAGAGATGTGTGCCATCCTCTGGTAGAGGGTCGTCTCTACCAAAGAGTGAGGTGTAGGGGTCCACAAAGAACACCCCCTCGGCAGTACACAAATCAGCCAGGCGCTGATTTACTGCAATGTTCTTTGACAGAGCAGTCCCTAAACGGCCTCTCCTTGGGAGCATGCCAACAACTACCCTTCTGCGGGTTTTTAACCCACAGTCATCTACTGCACCGATCACATCCGAGAGGACTCCTTCGGTCATGCCTACTCTACCATTTCTCAAGTAGATGTCATTACCACTCACCATGAGTGCAATGACAGCAGATCTGGACGTTTGGATCCTCTCAGCTTCCTTTCGGAGGTCAGCATTGCCACAACCTGGCAAACAATTCACCTTCACAGAAGAGTGAAGGGCGATCTGCCATTAGGGGTTGCAGCCCTCGTGCCTGGGAATCACCTACAGTGTGTATATCCACAGGCCTCTCCTTGGTAGGAGCACGAGATGCCTTGTGAGGAACCCGAGAGTGTTTTGAATTCCTGCCAGGCTCGTCACTTCCTCCAGGTTGCTTCTTTTTCTTCTTTTTCTTCTTCATTTTCTTTTCCTTCTTATTTGATTCCTCACTTTCCTCTAATCCATCCTCAACTGTCTTCTTGGGTTTTTCTCCCTTCTCCATATTCCCCTCCTCTTTCTCATCACACTTTTCTGCAGTATCTTTTCCTTCTGCAGTCTCTTTTCACTCTTCATTGCTGTTCTTCTTGTTGTTGTTTTCTTCTTCTTCTTGTTGTTCTTCTTGTTGTTCTTCTCTTATTCTTTACCGCCGTGGTGGAGCTCTCCGGTGAAGAAGCTCCTTGGACTGCCTTGTCTCTCACATGGCAGTCACACCTCTGTGAGTCCATTCGGAGAACTTCCTCCTTTAGGGAGTTGTTCTCCTTCGTGAGCAGTGAGATGTGCTTCATCAACCTCTCCTCGAGTTTGCAAAAGTCGCAGACACTCGAGGAGTCTAGGTCGCTCGCACTCCTCCCGCTGAAGTCCTCACACCAGCGGTACACCTTGCATGTAGTACATGTAAATTTTCTTGCTGATGGACCAGTCATCTCGCTCTAATTCAATTTAGGACCAATAATACAATAGAAAAGGTAATGTGATTTGGTCTCGCATAAGTCACATCCGCCTACTTCCTAGAAGGTTTTCGGTCGTTCGGCCAACAGAAACCTTATGAGCCAAGCACACTAACCCTAAGGTCTCCCCTGGGCCGGACGGCCCCAATCGTGCCTCAGCTCCCAACTGAGCAGCACAAGAGTCCTAAGTAAATGGGACTCTGATTTTTCGACAGGGGTGCTTGAAGTGTAACCGTCGTCCTACTAATCCCTACTAATCCTCCATCCGCGGCCAAACTTAAAGCAAATAGTAAAACTAAATGTCCACGACTTAATCCGAGATCTTTTACTGGCCTGGCAGCCAGCGAGGCACGAAAGCTCTCTCACCAAAGAGCAGTCGAGCCTTTAGGCACCTAAGAACGGTCACAAGGGAGCTGGTCAGGCTTATTAATCTAAGAGAATACCTACGGGGGTCCTGAGGCATCTCCATTACTCGTACCCCACACGCCTGAGATCCCTTCAATCTCAGCCCTTTCGAAACCTGTGAGCGTTAAAAGGCGTTGTTTTAGGAGGTTCCAAGCCTCCCTTCTCACACGGCATAAGGTAGCTGGTGAGGTCCTTAACAATAAAAACTTATATCGAAAGTGATGAAGATTTTTTTTTTTTTTTTTTTTTTTGTTAGGACAGTTGAAGAGCAGTTGTGAAACTTAATATTAACATGAAGATTTGACAACTCTTAGTCAGGATCCTAATAACGCTACCGTTTCTGGCACGGGTAACCAACTGGACTAAATGTCCCCCAGCATAGCTAGCAAATTCAAACAGATCACACAAGCTCTCTCACCGACGGCAAGGTGGTTGTCTTGAGAGAGAGAGAGAGAGAGAGGAGAGAGAGAGAGAGAGAGAGAGAGAGAGAGAGGAGAGAGAGAGAGAGAGAGAGAGAGAGAGAGAGAGAGAGAGAGAGAGAGAGAGAGAGAGAGAGAGAGAGAAGAGAGAGAGAGAGAGAGAGGAGAGAGAGAGAGGAGAGAGAGAGAGGAGAGAGAGAGAGAGAGAGAGTTACAAGGAGTTACAAGGAAAAGAAGTACCCTAGGAGACCTTACGATCCATACAAAGAGGGTACCTGTGGGTTTAGTTGCGCAAGTAGGCGACCGTCCTCGAATGTGTCATGTGAAACCATCAAGGAACACTCGCACAACGGCTTAAACACCTAGACGGTGATTTAAGGCTTTGTCTAATCTGGACTTGAACTGATCCACAGAGTTGCTGTTGACTACATCAGCAGAAGCGCGTTCCAAGTACCGCAGATGCTGTATGTAAAGAACTTACCACACAGATCACGGTTTGTATCGCTTCAGTTCAAGTTTGTAGCCATGATTCCTGGTTGTGCCCTCACTGAGTTGGAAAATGTCCCTGTAGTCTACATTGTCAAAGCCTCGTAGTATTTTAAACACTTCGATAAGCTGACCACGCAGTCTCCAGGTTTCCAAAGAGAACAGGTCGAGTTCTACCAACCGATCTTTATAGCTCTTGTGTCTAAGAGAGGGTATAAGTTTGGTTGCCCTGGCTTGCACTCGTTCCAATATCGCGATATCCTTTCGGTAAAAAGGACTCCAAAACTGGACTGCATACTCCAGGTGCGGTCGGACAAGGGAATTTGTACAGGACAAAGTACTATCTCCTTGTTCCGGTATCCCAAACTGTCGCTTTATGTACCCTAACATCCTTTGGGCTTTCTTCTCAGCCTCAATACACTGCTTTGAGAACTTGAGGTCACTGGTGATAGTTACACCCAAGTCCTTTCTCAGTATCAGTGCTTACGAGAGCATTGC
>JAWQEG010005422.1:7500-86964 GCA_033782935.1 Petrolisthes cinctipes | reverse complement strand
TCATCCTCTCCATCCTTGCTCCCTCTATCACTCCTCTCATCACACTTTTTTCCTCTTGTTTATCCTTCTCCTCATCCTCTCCATCCTTCCTCCCTCTATCACTCCTCTCATCACACTTTTTTCCTCTTGTTGTTTTTCCTTCTCGTCCTCTTCCCCATCCTTCCTCCCTCTATCACTCCTTTCATCACACATTTTATTCCATTGTTTTTTCTCCTCCTCCTCGTCTCCATCCATCCTTCCTTCCTCATCCAAACTCCTTCTCTATTAAATTAGGGACCTTATCAGAAAGGCTGCATGGCTTCCTCCATCACCTATCCACCTCCCTCTTATTTCCTTCCGACCAAGTTTCCCATGTTTTCCTTCTCCTTTCTGCCTTCCTTCCGACCTTCTCCATGTTTTCCTTCTCCTTCCTTTCTTCCTCCCTTCTCTATGTTTTCCTCCTTCCTTCCTTCTCTCCACTTTCTTTCTTCCTTCCTTCCTTCCTACCTTCCCCATGTTTTCCTACTTTCAACCTTCTTCCTTCCTTCGTCCCTTCTCCATGTTTTCCTCCTTCCTTCCTTCCTTCCTTCCTTCTTTCTCCATGTCTCCCTTCTTTCTACCTCCTTCCTTATTTCCTTCATTCTCCAAGTTTGCCTTCTTTCCACCTTCTTTCTCCCATCACCTCTCCAACTCCTTCCAACCTTCCTTCCTTCTCCATGTTTTCCTTGTCTCTCTCTCACTCTTCCTCCTCTCCATTCCTTCTCTCTCACTCTTCCTCTAATGTCGTGCTTTATTCTCCTCTCCCTGTTACATTTTCTTCTCTGTCTCTTCCCCTCCCTTCTTGTCTCCATCTTTCTTTTTCATTGCCCCAGTATTTCTTCCTTTACATCCCCAACCCTTCTTTCCTTTTTCTTCCCCTTCTTATTTCCTCTTCCTTCCCTTTCTTCTTCTTCTTCCCTGTTAACTCCTTCCTTTTTATTATTTATTGTTATCTTTTCTCTGTTCTTTTTAATCCTGTTGTTCTCATTCTTATTAATCTGGTATTCACGTTTCCTTTTTACCATATACAGTATTTCTTTCCTTTCATTCTCTTTCCCTTCTTTCCTTCCTTCCTTCTTTCCTTCCTCCTCTCTCTTTCTTTTCCTTGTCCTTCCTGTATGTATTAATCCCAACTTCTTTCTTCCTCTGTGTTTCCTTTCGTTTCTACTCTCTCTCTCTCTCTCTCTCTCTCTCTCTCTCTCTCTCTCTCTCTCTCTCTCTCTCTCTCTCTCTATTTTAGTTTCTCTCCCTTTTTCCCCTCCACAACTTTATTCCTCTCATTTTTCTCTTTCCCTTCCATTCCTTCCAAGCTCTTCCTTACGTCAGCATTTCCTTCGACATTTTCTTATATTCTTCCCTTTCCCTTTATCCTCCTTTCTTTTATGTTCTTTCCTTCTCTTCTCCTCATCTTATTATATCTATCCTCTTTATGTTATTTGCTTCTTTGTTTTCATCTCCTATTTCCTTTTTCTCCTCATCTATATAATTTCTTCTTGTTTTGTCATTTGTTTTCTTATTTCTGTTCTTTCTCATTCACTCACTTCTCTATTTTCTCATTCTCACTCTCTCCAGTATCATTGCCTCTTCCTATTCCCTCCATACATCTCCATCGCTTTGCTATTTTCTCTTCGCATTTTCTCACTTTCTTACACACACACACGCGCACACACACACACACACACACACAAACACACACCTCTCTCTCTCTCTCTCTCTCTCTCTCTCTCTCTCTCTCTCTCTCTCTCTCTCTCTCTCTCTCTCTCTCTCTCTCTCTCTCTCTCTCTCTCTCTCTCTCTCTCTCTCTCTCTCTCTCACCACCTCCTCCTCCTCCTCTTCCTCCTTCATCTTTTTCCTGGATTTCGTTCTTTTCGGCCCAATTGTTATCAGTTCCTCCACCACCACCAACCATCACTCTCCTCCACCTCACTCTCCTTCTCCTGACACACACACACACACACACACACACACACACACACACACACACACACACAGTGACATAATACTTGCAGAGTACACACACACACACACACACACACACACACACACACGTACACACACACACACAGTGACATAATACTTGCAGAGTACACACACACACACACACACACACACACACACACACACACACACACACACTTCATACACTTTTGGGGCACTAACCTGATACACACCCACAGCTGCTGGACAAGGTGTATGCTTGCTTACCTGTGGACAAAATATAAACAACGTTAATACCACATTCAGCCACAGCAGTCGCGTAAGAATAATAAAAAAAAACATATACCCCATTTACATTAAGAGTCACACAAGTAAGGAGGTTCTAGTTTGGTTTAAATGGAGAGATAACAGAAGGATGAGGAAGAATGATGAAGGACGAAGGAGAGATGGTAATTATGGAAAGAGAGTGAAGAGAAAGAGTGTAGGGAATTAAAGGAGAAGGAAGAACGAGGAGGGTAATATGAAACCAGAGAACAAAATGAGTGGAAACATTCATAGGTGTTGTTATATAAATAGGAAATACTCTATAATGAAAGCATCTTTATGACAAAATACGTTACGTTATGAAGCTGTAACCTTTCAACCCTCCACCTCTCACAGTCACGAAACTCACGATCAAAAGGAAAGCATCAGGTTAATGAAAGTGAGCTTTTCGAATGCATCTCGTGAACCATTAGCAACTACGGCTGTATACCATTTTTTTGTGTACGATACATTTTAAGTGTTGCAGGACTATTGGGAGAAAGTATATACGCCAATCGCCTCTGAAGTTGAGAGTCCACAGCGTCCCCAGGTCTATAAGCAAAATGTTCTGAGCTTCAAATGAGTGTCCTCACTGTTTACAAAAGACTAAACAAACGCCATCATTGACGCCCCTCCCCCCTCCCCTCTCTCTCTCTATCTATCTATTTCTCTTTCAACTGTCCTTCTTTTCCTTCTTCATACTTGCTGCCCCACCTGTCTAACACCTTCTATCTCGTCCTACAGGGTCTTCTAGGTTTTGTTTCATCTTCAAATCTCTCTCTCTCTCTCTCTCTCTCTCTCTCTCTCTCTCTCTCTCTCTCTCTCTCTCTCTCTCTCTCTCTCTCTCTCTCTCTCTCTCTCTCTCTCTCTCCTATTTACGTCACAAGTCTTCCTTCCACTGTTTCTGCTCTCTGAATATTCCTCCCCCCTGCCCCTCTCCATCAAGGGAGGGAGAGAGAAATCATTTTTCCTTCCTTCCTTCCTCTAATTTGCCTCCTACATCAGCCCAGAAGATGCTCTCCCTCATTTCTCTCTCTGTCTCTCTTCCTCCACTGAGCTCGGCTTATATTCGGAGAGCAGAGGAAGGATGTGGGAGTGAAGAAGAAAGAGAGAATAGAAGGAAAAATGATTATTCATGAATGTGGACGTCATTATGTAAAGTACAATCAATTTTATATTTCATTCGGTTTGCAAAATCTATTAATTCAATTACACTTATCTGTTTTATCCCGGAATAATAATAATAATAATAATAATAATAATAATAATAATAATAATAATAATAACAATAATAATAATAATAATAATAATAATAACAATAATAATAATAATAATAATAATAATAATAATAACAACAACAACAACAACAACAACAATAATAATAATAATAATAATAAATGATAATAATAATAATAACTTACTCTTGTTATGTAAGGGTTGTATGTCCGGTCTGTGGAGAGTCAATAATTATCATCTATCAGTCTATCAGTCGGTCTGTTTTTTCCAGTATTTTCCTTTTTCTACTTTTGCCTGCTATGTTCCTCCTTTCCCTTCTCCTTAGTTCCAGTATTCTTCTCTTTTCTTTCCTTCTTCCACCTCCACAGCTTCTCCGTTCACCTTCTCTTAATTCTCTTCCTCCAGCATCTTCCTTTCTCCACCTCTACCACAGAAGTTTCTCCATTCTCCTCTCTTCTCCCACCTCCTCCATTCTCTTATCTTCCTCCACCTCCCTCCCTTTCCCTCCTTTTCTTCCCCTCCTCTTCTCTTTCTCCACCTCCACCACAGAAATTTCTCCAGGTCTATTCTCTTCTCTTTCCCCACCTCTTCTTTTCTCCTTATCTTCCTCCTCCTCCTCCTCTTTTCTCCTTATCTTCCTCCTCCTCCACCCTCCCTTTCCCTCCTTTTTTTCTTCTTCTCCTCCTCCTCCTCCTCCTCTTCTCTTTCTCCAGCTGTCCCTCCACCTCCCAACGCCATAAAATAGGGCACTCTGCTGGGAGGCCTCCGTCGCTCCTTGAATACTGATAATACCATCTATCTTTCTCCTTGTGTGTCTCCTACCTCTCTCTCTCTCTCTCTCTCTCTCTCTCTCTCTCTCTCTCTCTCTCTCACGCACATTTCTGTCGCGATATCTTTCTCGAACACAGTAGATTGTTAAATTCTCATACAAGGCATATAATTCAGTGAACTCCTTGTAACTCTCTCTCTCTCTCTCTCTCTCTCTCTCTCTCTCTCTCTCTCTCTCTCTCTCTCTCTCGTTATTTCCACCACTCCCACACTCTTTCCATGTCTCATATTTTCCATCCGTAATTCATCTCTTAATTAATTTTACCAGCATCTCTCCGTCTTTGTTATACATGTTTGTCTCTTTGCTTCTGTTTGTCTTCCTTGTATTTGCTAACCTTGGTTCAATTATATTCGCCTGTGTCTGTCTGTCTGTCTGTTTGTTGTATTTGTTTGTTCATTACCTTCCTCCTCACGTCATCCTGGTATACTCTCCGTCTGTTTACCAATTTCTCTCTTTATATCTTGTTATGCTCTTTGTTTTGTCTGCTTATCTGCGTTTCCTGCCTTCATTTTGATTTTCCTTTGTCTTGCTGTTTTCCATTTACCTGTTTGCCTATCTCTCTGTCAGTCTGTCTTCTACCTTACTGTCTATTTCCAATTTATGCATGTATGTATGTATGTATGTATGTATGTATAGTCTACCTCCCACCTTCCAAGATTATTCCCTGTACAGTCAGATAGTAAAGTCATGTACCTTGCCACCAAAGGTCAGTGAAGTCTCTTGGAGCACAGGTCAATTGCAGTTCCCACGCTGGCCATGTGTGTGTTGTGAAAAGTAAACAAATGCTTCACAAAGCAGCCGTGTGATTACAGTGACCTCTGGTGGTGATAACGGACACATGTACAGTACAGTACATTAGAATCTGAGTGTACTTTCTTTTTTTCCATCCGTCTCTATCTTCCTGCATATCTCCTACCTTTCCTGTGTATTTCCTGTCTGTATGTATGTTTATCTCCCTGTCTATCTGTATGTCTGTTCACCAAGCATTTCTCCCTCTCTATCTGTATGTCTGTTCACCAAGCACTTCTCCCTGTCTGTCTGTATGTCTGTTCACCAAGCACTTCTCCCTGTCTGTCTGTCTGTATGTCTATCTGCTACACCCAGTCAGTATATAGGAGCGTAGGTTTTCCAGCGAGGAATTTTTAGTGACTCGGTATATTTTTCTCGACTGTCTGTCTGTCTGTCTCGGTTTGGGCTCACCTGCTTGTCTCCCTAATTAAGTCTGTCTGTCTTTCTGTCTGTTTGTCTGTCTCCCTGATGTGCTTCCGACCCCAAGCTTGTTAGTGTGTGTGTGTGTGTGTGTGTGTGTGTGTGTGTGTGTGTGTGTGTGTGTGTGTGTGTGTGTGTGTGTGTGTGTGTGTGTGTGTGTGTAATATTCTTCACGCTATTACTGTTGTTATTATCAGTGTTTATATCATTGCATAACATTAATTAAGATCTATCATCATCATCATCATTAGCAGCAGACGACTCACATTTGTCTTGTCTCTTTTGTCTTATCAGTCTTTTTCTAGAGGCAAAGTGGCTGCAGTTATCATACACATCCATATTCACGAGTATAACACTGATGCATGTACAGTCGGCCTCAGGAATTCGTATACACCCCTGTGACATCAAAGGTTCGTAGCAACTATAAAACTTAGTACATTATTTTCCTAACACCAAATTTTTTTAGTAATGTCATTTGATTAATACTTGAATCAGTCATCAGAACAATGAAGGCAGTATGTGCAGAATAAAGACCACTTGTAACCATTGCTCTGTTTACGAATTCCTGAGGCCGACTGTACATACCTTAATTGTTGTTGTGATATTATCTATAATCATCACATTGTCCGTCAGAGGATCAGGTGAATATTTTAACTTTCCATGACTATACACAAGAGGGTAATAATATACGTTTGGTATAATTATTGGAGGGTAGCGGTCCTTCTAAACTATGTATGCAAAGATAAATAGAGATCAAATCGAACTAATTAAGGCAGTTTGTTTCTTGGACACATCAGGGGGAATTAGTTACTATAAATTTACCCGGACTGTATTACCCTCTTCATTACAAGTGGCGGCCAAATGCAATCCCGGTCTTAATTACTGGTAACCTGGTCGTCCCCTAATGGTGTGGTGTAGGACCCACCCATGACCTCTGCTGACTCACACGAAAGGCGAAGCAAACGGAAGGACCTCTCTAATTATTCCGGTGGAGGTCAGAAATTGGACGAATACTGAAGCTGCCTTGAAAAATGATGGGGGACTATAACTATTGGTTTGGGTAATAAATTTGGTTCGTAAGATGCGTACAAACAAACGGAAGGACTTCTCTAATTATTCTGGTGAAGGTCAGGAATGGGACGAATACTGAAGCTGCCTCGATAATGATGAAGACTATACAGGGTGATTCAGAAATGCGTGCCGAAAATCCGCAGGTGTATTCCTGGCGCATAATTGAATGTAAATTAGTCAATAACGATTTTGGAAATTCTCAATAGTTTATAAGTTATAGTGCCTTCAAGGTTTGAAGAGTGTGTTTAAATCTAGGGATTGTACCATAATCCCTGAAACTCCGTCCCTGGTAATTTTGCTGTGACTGTACACTCTACAGCTTTTGTCATATTCTTTAGTAACTTTTACTGTGTTTCCAATGCCTTCATGGGAGTTAAGTAATTTCACACGTGTCTGAAAGATTATGGTACAATCCCTAGATTTAAACACACTCTTCAAACCTTGAAGGCACTATAACTTATAAACTATTGAGAATTTCCAAAATCGTTATTGACTAATTTACATTCAATTATGTGCCAGGAATACACCTGCGGATTTTCGGCACGCATTTCTGAATCACCCTGTATAAATGGATAAGTAATACTACACCGTAGATGGAGGAGGAGCCTTTATTGACGACGTTCCTCTGCTACTACTTCTTTAGGTCAAAAATTCCTCATAGGGTGGTAGTCTTAATCCACACATTCTATGAAGCTAAAGAATATTTTAACTAAGAACGATAGCTGTTGATGTCCGTAATATTAATTCATAAGATTTTTGCCAATGACTCTATATCATTCATCTGACGCAGGACATGTGCTCGTGGTCATACAATAGAGTAGAGTGTATTATCAACCAGAGTATCCTAAACTGGAAAGGCGGATGTTATGACCTCTTTAAGTCTGGCTCTGGGATTACGGCAGGTGGTGTGTGTGGGGGGATATGCAGTAAGGGAGTGGGTGTGGCACATGTAGGCTATTCCTATACCTACGACACCATAACCAGTCTCTGATGCAATACATAGAGACATCGAGCTCAAATACAAAAAAAAAACAAGTAGGCCTATGTACAGTCGCGGCACATATAGTCCTAGATCAGGGTGTAAGGGTAATTCTGGTCAAGGATTATGTGCCGCGTCTGTACTGTACATTCCTCTGCTACAAAGTTACATGGACAAACTACTGCTACTACTACTACTACTACTTCTACCACTACTACTACTACTACTAATACTACCACTACTACTACTACTACTAATACTACCACTACTACTACTACTATACTACTACTAATACTACTAATACTACACACTACTCCTATGCTAATAATACAAGTACATTCCTCTGTTAACATACAAAGACAATGACAATACATTCCTACAAACTGCTACTACAAACAATACCTCTCCTACAAATACAAGCAATTCCCTCAAACTATTCCTCTACTACAAATACAAGTACATACATACATTCCACAGCTACATATACATAATAATATTCAAGCACAAATACAAACTATTCCTTCAAACTACTCCGACAAACTATTCCTCTGCTACAAATACAAGTGGTAAAACTGGCTTCCCTGGAGGTCCAATTTGAGGTCATTGTGTGGAGGTCTGGCCGCTCGTTATTGTCATTACCTGCCCTACTTACCTGGCTCTCCCTCCACCTCTTCTTGTGTGTGTGGGAGGGAAGGAGGGAAGGGGAATTTGTTGGGGAATGAAAGAAGCGAGAGAGAATTATTATAGTGGTGGTGGAGGAATGAGGAACAGAAGGGAAGGAGAATATGAAGGTGTAGTGAAGGGGAAATGGGAAAAAAAGAAGTGAGGGGATGCATGGGAGAGAGAAGAAAATGCAGAGAGAGTGATAAGAGGAAAGGAGTATAAGAAGAGTGGGGGTGAGGGAAAGAAGGGAGTATATGGATAGGGATTGAAAGGTGCATGGGAGGGACATTGAGAGAAAGGGAAAACACAGATGGAGAGGGAACGGAGAGAGGGAGAATGAAGAAAGGAGAGGGAAAAAAGGGAGGGAGATTACGAATGGGGAGGGATAGTAGGGAGGGTGAATAAGGAGATGGTGTCGACTTCATTTACTACACTATTATTAAGACCACTCATGATGGATGGGCAGGAAGTTTTTTTTTTTTTTTTTTTTTTTATGTTCCGACACTGGACATAGGCTTAATCAAGCCCGTTACCGTGGCCCAGGTCAACTGCTGCTCATACACACACGTCACGACTTCCGAACTGGTACCCAGCCACAGAGGGAGGGAAGTGAGGGTTATTCCCAAATACTGGAGCTGTTATGGTACCATCGAGGGTGTTTTACGACGTTCGGTGGCCTTATAGTTAGTGCCTCAAACTCAAATCGGAAGAGTAAATATTCTCAGGCCCTCACCTGAGAGGATCGATCTCCCGACCTCCAGGATATGAGTCGAGAACACTAACGGAAGTACGAGTAGAGAGCAGATTTGTGCAATTTATCACCGCTTACTAAGTCAAAGCTACATACGTACAGTTGCCAGCACTTATAACTTGTACAGTCTTCATTGTGAGTCCACTTCTCATGTACCAGTTATAAGTGCTGGCAATTGTACATACTCATCCATTTGTATCATTTCTTCTCCTTAACCAATAAAATCTCAATCCGCTCTCCTCGTCCACTACTACTCACTCATTCATCCTTATTTACCATCAAAATCTCAGTCTACTTCAATAATTCACTCTGTCTCATTCACTCATCCTTCTCCATAGCCAACGAAATCTCAATCCACTTCCCTCGGCCATTACTACTCACTCACTCAGTCTCCTTAGCCAAAAATATCTCAATCCACTTCCCTCGGCCATTACTACTCACTCATTCATTCTCCTTAGCCAACAAAATCTCAATTCACTTCCCTCTCTCATCCACTCAGTCTCACTCACTTATTTTCTTTAGCCAATAAAATCTCAATCCACTTCCCTCGTCCACTCAGTCTCACTCACTTCCTCACCCGCTGCCTTCATCTCCGGTCACCCCTATACACGATGACACTGACCTCTGGCAAAGAACGATGATGTGACTTTTTATTTTCTCTATTTTTTTTTATTTTCTTCCTTTCTGTCCGTCTGTCTGTCCGTTGTGTTGGTTGGTGTGCGTGGTCAGGGGCTCACTAACCAAATCTGCATACAATGGTCCCTTTCCCAACACGACTCCATTATTTACTTACTGTTAGGTTCGGGGAGAAGCGCCCCCTTCCTTTTATACCATCATTTCTTATTTTATTATTGTTGTTATTATTACTGCTAGTGAACTTTTCTACCATTTCTTATTTTATTATTGTTGTTGTTATTATTACTGCTACTAAAGTTACTATTGTTGTTAGGCTAATAAGAGTATTTTATTTTTGTTATTATATTATATTTGATGATAATGGTGATGACGACGATACTGACTGATTATGATGATGATTATTATGATTGTAACGATTAATATTTGTAGTACCGTAGTAGTAGTAGTAGTAGTAGTAGTGTCAAAGTACTATTGTTGATATTATGAATATTATTGTTATTATTATTATTACTATTATTATGATTATTATTACTGTTATTATTATTATTAGTAGTAGTATTGCTAACTTCCCATCTCTCCTCTTTTCCATGTTCTCCCAAGCACCTCATTTACACCTCCATTTTCTTCACCTCCTTCTCCATCCAACACATCCCAAAAGACTCCCTCCTGTCCTATATTTTCTACCATTACCATCTTATCTCAGTCTTCTCCTCAGAGCAAAGAGTTTTTGTCCCTTCCTTCCACAGAGTCCTTTTCAATACTCCGCATTTCACGTTGCATAGGTAAGTGCTAAACAGGAAAAAAATAAAACCTCCCCGAGTAGCAGTAGCCTATCTGTGGCACGAAGCTCAAAATAACATAAAAGTTGTTAATTGTGAGTCTGGCAAGCATAGGCCTTCCTTGGTGTGCCAGTCTGGGTTCAAAGTATACAGGTGCCAATCGGTGTTATTTTCAAGTCTGGTATTGATAATTTCCGATGCGTGTACAGTTTTGAGGAATTAATAGCTTCCAATGTGTCAAAAGTATATTACCCCTAAGAGACTTTGTGGTCAATAGAGTGAATGCTACAGATTCTCTCAAATGGTGTAACTAAATAATTCCCATACGGCCTATACCGAAGGAACCTAATCCGTGGTACGGTATGAAGAAATCAGGAGGCTTCAATCATTCAGCTATAAAGTTGGCTTTTTAATTGCTTCCTTCATCGTTCAATCTAGGACGGAGCAAATCCATATTTAAGGAGATAATACAGTGTTGGTGAAATCCCGAGAAACTAATTCCTCGAAACTAATCCAAAGCAACAGGCCACCATTAATTATGTTAATCTGGTCCTGATTCCCGGTATACTTTGGAGGAATCAAGGTACTCTAATGTAATGTATATTGCAGTTAGTTTGACAGGCCTCCATGTTAGCATTAGTACAATTAACTCCTCACCAAGGTATACAGAGTAACAATGATGTTATACTCACCAAGGTATTATTAATCTGGCCACACTTCAACAAATGTTGTGTCAGGCTCTCTCTCTCTCTCTCTCTCTCTCTCTCTCTCTCTCTCTCTCTCTCTCTCTCTCTCTCTCTCTCTCTTCCTATTCACGTTGTTCGTCCAGGAGCCAACCAACCAACTTGTCCATATTTCAACTCCAGCCACCTAAATTATTTTCATGTGGTGGCAGATGTAATTCCACAGAGTACAATGGAACCAAATTAGAATGCACACAAAAGGCTCTTCAGGGGTAAAATTTTGGACGGGTATGTTTTTCTCTGGTATCGCTCGGGAAATATAGTAGTAGCACCGTACTATTAGGAATAACATTATAACACTAGTAACATCATCAGTACCAAAGTACCTTAGTATTGCTACAAGGTGTTTGTTTCATGTGTTGTGGTGATTTATAAGTCAGTCTGCTGTGTGGTGGTGTTGGTGCACATATTATATTTACATTTTGCAAAACCTTAACGTCAAACAATCATATCCAGCTGAAGGAGTTTTCAAATGAAATTTTGTAATATCAAATTACCAATTTATATGAAACAGTTCTGTTGAATGGTAGTTTGAGATTAATCGCGCTCGATCCTTTAAGATCTCCAAAATTGCTCAAGGGAGTTTTATCTCTCGTCACACAAGTTGAGCTGACTTCTCCCTGTCATCTAAACAAATAAATAATTAAAAAAACTCTATAATTATTCACAAAAAAACTGTAATTACTATTGACCAAAATTAGAATGAAATTCACAATTTATCCTCTAGTCCCTCGTATTGACCACTGATCACTCTCCTTTAACAACACATATGAGGGTGTATTTATATATATATCTACCGTTACTCGTCTACATTTTTCTAAAATATAAAATCCAATCACGTTTGCATTTCATTGAAAAAAGTGGTGGTCGAAAGAGCTTGGGGGATATGTGTGTGTGTGTGTGTGTGTGTGTGTGTGTGTATGTGTGTGTGTGTGCGTGTGTGTGTGTGTGTGTGTGTGTGTTTGAAGAGACCCAGCTGTGTGTCATGTAGACTCCAACACCACTACGTTAGCGTGAAGATATGGTATGTCAACACTGGTGCCAATAACTTCCCTTCAGTCATGTGTGCACTGTAAGGGATGTGGGAAGAACCTTGTATTTATACTTATCTATCTTATATATCTATCTTTCTATATATAGATCTCTCTCTCTCTCTCTCTCTCTCTCTCTCTCTCTCTCTCTCTCTCTCTCTCTCTCTCTCTCTCTCTCTCTCTCTCTCTCTCTCTCTCTCTCACACACACACACAATTTCTTTATGAATCAACGGGACAAACTTATTGAGGCGGTATAGTTGACAGTGGGAACTTGTGGAATAACTCGTTTCAATACTCACAAACTTTTCACATCTTCAGTTGTATTTCTTTTCGAGTTTTGGTTTATATCACTGTCATATCCTTTTCCCTCCTAAACCCTTATGATAATACTTCCTTTACCTACTAATCCGTCGAAACTTTTCCGCTCTGTATGTATCTTTGCACCCACAGGTCTGGTCACCCATCAAATACTATTATATTCTCTTCAGCCCTTCCAAACAAGTCTCGTCTTAGATACACTATACCCCCAAGAAGGAAGTATGGGTGATTAGGGCAGCTCTCTTTTATTCTCCTTATATATTTCCTTTCTATTTGCGAACGCCAGATTAATTTTTCGGTTCGGATCGCATTAAGGAGGATAACAGCCGTGGTACTGAGGGAGAGGAAAGCCACACCAGCCCACACAATGGGAGAGGGTCGGGTCGGGTCGAGGGAAAGAGAAGGAAGAGAAAGTGTAAACAAAAAGCCCCCCACATCGACACGGCGTGAAACCTGCATCATCACTCGGAAAATAAAAACAAATATATCGTAGTTGGTCTACTGTATTTTGGTAGCCTTGTTTATTCCCTTCTTGGATCTGGTGGGAAATACGTATCAGTTCAGGACAGGGATTTTTTCGTGGCAATAAGAGATTAATATAGTTTGTTCTTCCGTAAAATATGTACTGAGTTGAGTGGGTTATACACTTATGGTACACTGTGGTCAAACTGATTTCACCAACCCAAGTGAAGAAACAGATGAAATTATTTAAATTACTGTAGCCTGTCGCCTGCCTGGAATAATCTGGCGGAATCGGCTGCATCAATTCTAACAACACCATTTTCTTTTCCTTGAACACATACTAATATAAGACTTCGAGTCGCTTCCACTACTGTATATGTTTGCTTGTTTGCCTGCCACGTGTTGTAGGAGTCAGCGAGGAAGTTGAAGGTGAGTGCTGAGTCAGTGTGTGTGTGTGGCTGTACAGGTGACGCTCATTCCGGCCGCCTGGTGGAGGAGAACAGTTTATGACATGTTTTCCCAATACCGCGATGAGAATGATTCAAGCGTATATACAGTTGTAGTTGTCTGTGGTGGAGGTGTTGGTGTTCATATGATTCTCTTTCCGTAATCATAAATCACGAGAAGTAGCCTATATGACGTAAGAAGGTAATATTTCTTTGAGTAACTTGGAGGGTTATATACTAATACCTTCAAACTATGTCAGAAAACAGATAACTTTAGTAGTATGAATTGGTGATCTGTTTTCAAGCGATTTTCCCCTCAGCACACTTTATTCAGATAATGCGGGTACTAAAAAAATCATTGATACCCAAGACGCACATACAGACAATAAATTACGAGTCGACTGTGTTTTATTCAGGTGAGAAAAGTGACTGTTCACTGATTAAAAATAAATAGATAAAAATAAAACGGATGTCGGAGGGATAATGGAGAGGATAAAATGAGAGCTGGAGGAGTGAGTGGAGAAGTAAAGAGAGAAGGAAAAGAGAGGAAACTACAGTAAGTGGAGAGACACGGGGAGGGAACGAGGTAAAAAACAAAACTGGTAAAGAGAGAAGTAAAGAGAGAAGGAAAAGAGAGGAAACTACAGTAAGTGGAGAGACAGGGGGAGGGAACGAGGTAAAAAACAAAACAAAATAAAATACGACAGTTGTTGTTGATGATGATGAGAAAGAGGAGGAGGAAGTAGAGAAAAGAGGAAAGAAAAGGAGAATGAGGGGATCGAGAGAGCATTGATGCGAATGGAATAATAAGGAGGAGAACGAAGAAAAGAAGGGAAAAAATGAAGGAGAATGAAGCAAAGAATGAGATAAAAAGAAGGTGAATGTAAAGGGAACAGAGATAAACAAGAAAATCGTAAAAAAAAAAAAAAAAAAAACTAATGAGAAGAAACCAAGACAAAAAGAAGACAGATAAAAAAATACTGGATTAAAGAAAAAACGACATACAATAGAAAAATAAAAATGTGGGGAGGAAAAGAGTTGTTGTGAAAGCCATACTGTACAGTCATGGTAATATGTCTCGATACAAACTGGGCTGACTCGAACAGGTACCCCACAATTATGTTCAAGGATTCAGGTTGAGGTATAGAAAAAAAAAAAAAAAAAAAAAAAAAAAGGTATTTATATTTGTATTCTTTTGGATTTTTACTAGTTTACCTGGATAAAAGGATGATTGCTTTTAAGGGGGTGCGGGAATAGGGGACAGGCTTGGGGGGGGGGAATGGGGGGGGTGCGGGAATTGGGGGACAGGCTTGGGGTGGGTAGAAAGCCTGTCCCCTATTCCCGTAACCCCCTAACCCCCCCCCCCCCTCCCTCAAGCCTGTCCCCCTACTCCCGCACCCCCTAACCCCCCCCCCCAAGCCTGTCTCCTTATTCCCGCATCCCCTTAATATACTTCGTGGCCCCTGCCCTTAAGGACCCTGTGATCGTGTAGGGAAATTGGAGGCTTCTGATTCCCCCTGACTATGTCATAAAACACGCTCCTTCCATATAGGTGGTGTTTCGTGGCAATATTTGAAGGACTCGTTTACCTCCAATTTTCTAACTACATCACTGGGTCCCTTAACATATAGGCATATTATTCTATCCAACTTACTATTACTACTGCTACTACTACTACTACTACTATTACTTCTACTACTATTACTTCTACTACTACTACTACTACTACTACTACTACTACTACTACTACTATACTACTACTGAAGGGAAACTGTTATGTATCACCTATGTCATCCTTATGTGTTGCGATACTGTTGTTCTTTCTCACTCATCTCACCTCAAAATTCTCCCTCCCTCCTTCCCTTCACCCCCCCCCCCATTTACTCTCACTTCTCTACCATCCCTCCCTCACCACATCTTTTGTCCCTCCCTCTCTCCCTTCTTCCCTTCACACCCCCATTTACACTTTCACTTCTCTACCATCCTTCCTTCATCACACATCCTCCTATATAACTCCTCTCTCCCTCATCTTCCAACTCCATATTCCTTCCTCATTCCTTCTCTTCACACTCCCCAACCTTCCCTCACTTCTCTACCATCACTCCCTCCCTCACCTCACCACCTCCTCCTCCCCATCACCAGCACCATGAGAGTCACGTGAGCTCCCATAATATCCCCCATAAACCTCCACACTGGGAAAATAAACTGCAAGAATAGCGATGTGCGGTCTCAGAATTGCGACTCTTTTTAAGGGTTTGGTGAATGAGGTCGTAAATAAGAAGGGTGGTGGTGATGGTGGTGGTGGGAGAAGGGAGAATGGTTGGGAGGGGACTGGTGGAGAAGGGAGGCTGATTGGGAGGGGACTGGTGGAGAAGGGAGGCTGATTGGGAGGGGCTGGTGGAGAAGGGAGACTGATTGGGAGGTGCTTGTGGGAGAAGGGAGAGTGGTTGGGAGGAGACTGGGAGATTGGAGAGTGGTTAGGATAGAGGGGAGGATGGTAATGTTGGTGGGGGGAGAGGGTAGTGGTGTTAGTGAGGGAGAGGGGACGGTGGGAGGGTAATAACAATGCCAGGGAAGACGGGATAGAGATAATAATGCCGATGGAGGGAGTGGATGACGGATGAGAAGGGAGAGTAGTATTGGGTGTTGGTGGAAAGAGATTGGGAAAGGTGGTGGTGGTGGTGGTGGTGGTGGTGGTGGTAGGGGGAGGTGGTGCTAGTGGCAGGGAAGAGAGAGGGAGAGTTGGGAGAGTAGTGGTGCAATTTGACAACGTGGGAGAGGTGAAGAGGCAATGGTAATGGTAGTGTTGGAGAGAAAAAAGGCAGAGGTGTGAGAGTAAACGTGGGAGAGGTGATCGAGGAGGTAATGGTAATGGTGAGGGATAGAAAATAGAGTAGTGATGTAGAAGGGTGAAACGAGGGAGGCGTGGTACAAGCAATGAGATGATGGAGAAATTTAAGGGGAGTGTACATTTTTGTTACATTCGAGTGCCTTGATTCCTCCAAAGTATGCCATGCAGGAAACAGGACCAGATGAACAAAAATAATGGTGGCCTGTTGCTGGGAATAGTTTGGAGGAATAATTATCTCCAAAAATGCCAAAACTATACCCTCCCCCTAAGGTTGTCAGCCAGTGTTGTAATGGTGACCTCAGAACACGCCAGGGGTGAAGCTCAAGGAGGTGCATGGGGACCGGGTCAGGGTTGGCATTGACTCGTGTGGGGTGGTGCCGGAAGCGTAAATAATAATCCCAAACCAACAACAACTTAACACCATGCATCAATCAATATATACTCTGTCGCAAGCTATAATTATATTTTCCCACTGTACCTTCCCTATTCACTCCCTTCTTTATCTCATAGTATACCCTTGGAATAAAAGCCCCTTCCCCACCCTTGAGTTTGGTTTGAGGCTGCACACTAGTTGGCAATTCTCTTCCTTGCTTGTTTTGTGCACATTTTAAAACTGATATGCTCCCACTTAAAGCTCTCCTGAATGAAACTTTACATAGTGTACCGTCTGATATCACTCTCTCCTCACTTTATGCTATCTTCAATGATACTTTCCATAACCAAAAAACTTAATGTTATCTGAATATAACGACATAATTAACGATTGCCTATCATACAGAAGTTATGGGAGATATGGAGGGCTATCGATACCCCCAAGGTGTGCTAAAATACTGTGCTCATTACACGTATATTGAGGTACAGTACCTTGTTTCCTTCTACAGTCTCCCTCCAGTTCGCCAACAACTTATGTTCTACAACAATGTGTTGAAGGTGGACTCAAGTTGGAAGAAACATTAGAAGTTTATAAACTCCCTCACTGGATACTGTACTTTTGTAGGGTAGGTGTGTTTATTCGATGATTATCGTCTACGTTATCCTTCAAAAAGCATTCATGAGGTAAGTGTTGGTGAATGTACTGTGTTGAAGATGGATCACATAATTGGAAGTATGTTAGACTAAAGATTTTATGCCAACGTTTCTCTTCAATATGATAAATGTACACGCTATTGAGGACCATACTACTCTTAACAGTCCACCATTATTTTTGTTCATCTGGTGCTGTTCCCTGGCCTCTTTGGAAGAATCAAAGTGCTCTAATGTAACAAACGTATACCATTACCTTAAGGGGAATATACTTGGAGTAATTACTTTAGTATGAATGTGATTTATTTCCTGTACTGCCATATCGTAACTATACAATATTTAATACTTGTCTTCATCCCAGAAAGAAATAACATAATTCGTCAAAACAGAGACATTTTCTCTGAAATAACAATATCTAAAGAAACAGAGTTAGTATGATGAGCAGTTCACATGTTCCTTTTTTCATGCCAATCACGATCCCACAACTACATCAGATTTTACGAAGATTTTTTTAAATTATAATTAATGTCTGATGTAATGAATGAAATGTATATCATTCATAAGTTTACCTGTTAAATTTTTAGTTCATTATCAACCCACGAGATTAATGTTGGCTGTCTGCGTCACATTTTACAAAGCAGATAATATTTTTTCTTGTAATATAATATTAATTTTATTACGCAATTGTATATTGTGTATTAAAAGTTCAGCGTAAGTAATGTGCTTAAATCGTGTGAGTGTTAATACCCAGAATAATTCCAGCACCGGTGGGGAGGCTATTATTGTGGCCAAAATGGAGGGCTATGAACTAATATATATATATATATATATATATATATATATATATATATATATATATATATATATATATATATATATATATATATATATATATATATATATATATATATATATATATATATATGTATATATATATATATATATATATACAAAAAGACCTGCTACATGAACATACTGAAGAATATTAATGTTTCCCTGCATAGTTTGGAGGAATCAGTAGCCCACATGTTTGTCGAAAATAAAAGGCCCTTTATGGTAAGTGCTTACAGAGATCCAAGTAATTGACTTCCAGAAAAGTCCAATGTCTCTCATGACACAGGGAATTCCTTGTTTCTGTAAAGAGTACATCACTTAAGGAAGGTCAAAATTTTTAGACGGGTTCTGCCAGGTCAGATTAAGCTGCGTTAGAGATTCGACATAAAATTTTTGTTAGGCTGGAAGTACAACTATAGGTTTCTGCACTCCCAGGATTAGGTTTGGCTAGGCCAAGTTAGGCTTGGTTAGGGCAGATCTAAATTACTTTACATTAGTCTATGAAATACGACGATGATATGTTAAATTCGGCGTGGTTAGGAATAATGAAGTTAGACAAGATAAGTCAAGTATAACTAGACTTTGCCTGGTTACATAAAATTACATGAGGACAAATTTTAATGGAAATGAACACAGGAAAAAACCCAGCAATTGAACTGTTCCCTGTGTTATCGGAGACTTGGGAATAATAAACCCGGCCATTTAAGGATTACAATAGAAAAGTATGAACATGGAAAATAGCCGCTAATGTGCCATCAAACCCGAGCCACCTCCACCTACCAACACCCTCCCACCCACCCCTGACAAGCCTCACCTCATCCCCCTCCACCTCCCCACACTCTCTCACCCTCTGACAAGCTTCCCCTCATCCCACCTCCTCATACCCTCCTCCCTCTGACAAGCCTCACCTCATCCCCCTCCACCTCCCCACACCCTCCTTCCTCTGACAAAGCCCCATCCATTCCCCTCCACCATTCCATAACCCTTGTCACCTTAATTTTACCTCTTCCACAATTCCATATCCTCGCCATCATCGTATACCCCTCCCATTTCCTCCCAACCCTCACCCTTTCCCTCCTCCTACTACCTCTCCCGCATTTCCCTACTCCTCCACCTTCCCTCCACTCCTTCACTATTCAATATTCTCGTCATTTTTACTCAATCCTTCCATTTTTCTCCGACCCTCCACATTTTCCTACCCCCTCAACACCCCCCCAACTTAATTAACCACTACCCCTACTCCAACCACGTGCCCCTTCCTCCTCTATCTCCCCCTAACCCCTTCTTCTCATCCCCAAATACTCCTCCTTCTCCCATCCTCCAAATACTCCTCCTTCTCCCATCCTATCACCGTTCCCAACCTCTTCCATGCAGCCCCAGTCGCTCCTCCCTCTCCTTTCCACTGCATGCAACCCCCTCCCCCAACCCCCCACACCCCATCACCCCCATCCGCATCGTTATTAAAAGTTGAAATAATATTATCCTTGTGCAGCAAACATTACAATGAGGCACAACATAAATCTTTTCCCGGTGTAATTAAGATTGTATACCCTGGTCGGAACCATTTTAATTTTTAGCATTTTAATACGGTGAAACATACTCGTGCTTGCAGGTAATTAAGAAGAATATAATTTATGACGACCGCTGGCATCATTATACTACATTTTTTACCTTCACTTTGGCCCGAGGCATCATTTCTCTACCCGAGACCATTGTTATTACTATAAAAAATAACACACACACACACACACACACACATACACACACACACACACACACACACACACACACACACACACACACACAAACACACACACACACACACACACATACACATACACATACACACACACACACACACACACACAGGGCATTTCATTATATTCCCAACCAACGACCCCCTTCATAGTCAACAAGGATATAAGAAGCAATACCTGTAGTGTAACAGTGCGGGAATAGGGGGACAGGCTTGAGGGGGGTTTAGGGGGTTGCGGGAGTAGGGGACAGGCTTGGGGGGTGCAGGAGTAGGGGGACAGGCTGGGGGGTGGTAGGGGAGTGCGGGAATAGGGGACAGGCTTTCTACCCCCCCCCCCAAGCCTGTCCCCCTATTCCCGCACCCCCCCCCCCCAAGCCTGTCCCCTACTCCCGCACCCCCTTAAGAAGGTAATGTAATCTCGGCACACTGGAGGGCAACTGATTCCAACACACTATGTCAGGAAACAAACCAAAACAAACTCATTAAAAACTATTCCCTCTGTTGCTTGGAGTAGTTTGGAGGAATCACTTACTCCTTAATATTCAACACAAACTCCTCCCTTTAATCTATTGCACAATGGGTAAAAAAAAAAAAAAAAAAAAAAAAAAAAAGTAAGTATTATTGTTACTAGCAAACCATTTCAATAATACAAAAATAACCTCGTATACCGGATCATACAGGCCATTTAGTACTGTTATTTGCAGAAGGACGAACGAATGGAATAGAACATAAACCCTGCACCTTCATTCCCTGGATATTTCCCTTTTAATAATAATACGAAGGAGGAAATACCCTACTCCACTTTCTTTTAATAATACCACGGTGAGTGTGTGTTTAATCTGTTGGAGTGAGACTGGATTATTATTATTAGAGCAGTTATATAGTTTCTTTGCCCAGCGCTACCGTACTTTCTTTCATTAATTTGAGTGTGTCCTCTTACTTACCTTGCTCTTACCTATCCCACTCTTACCCTTGACATTCTCCCTCCCAAATTATTATCCTCTCTCTCTCTCTCTCTCTCTCTCTCTCTCTGATATACTACTCCCTTTCCTTTTCACGACTTACAGAACGTTATCTTACTTGAGTTTCCATCTAATCTTAGTAATAACTTCCTTATTACATACTCAGGGAAAGAGTATCCCTTGTGGTTATGTGGTGAGATTACAGTTGGCTTCATATTCATCATCATCACCATTATCATCTTCATCATTTTCATCATCATAATCTTCTTCTTTTTCATCTTCACCATCAACATCATTATCATCAGAATCATTATGAGACACGATTTTTCTTTTTCTATGAGGTAAAGAGTTCTAGGCTTTTTAAAAGGAAAATACTGTAGCAAACTAATACACAGCGAGACCGACCGCTCAGTGAAATGGAACACACTCACATTCACTTTCCACTTCACAGCTATCGAGATTCTTAAAAACTCGTCAGCTTTCTCCTACAAATTGGAAATATTATATAAGTACACTGTACATAATTATACGCGTTGATCGAAGCCATTCTGTAGATTGTCAACAACTTAAACAGGATTGCTAATCCGAACATGCAGTCTTTCTTGCAAATTGTTTTCATCAATTTCTGTTTGTTGTTTTCCTACTCAATCTTCACCTCCAGCTTCCTCGCTTCCTTTGCTAATCCAATCCACACACAGCTCATACTTTATCACTACATTTGTGGGGAACATATGAACACACCATATCCACACTCCCTTCCGTCAAAATGTATAGGCCTACTCACATATCCACCCGAACATGCACACATACGGTGTATCCAGTTAATTATTAGTTTATATCTGACCAGAGAGAGGAGGTATCTTGACCACACCTGGTAATCAATTTGGGGCACTTCAAGGTCCATAATTTGAACACACACACACACACACACACACAAACCACAAACCAATGTCTCAAAATATCTTCAGTCACAGACAGCTTAGCATTTAGGGACAGACGTGTCGCTTCCAAGCCCATGCCACGTTTGAAATCCTACCCTGCCTATCATATTCAGGTGGGGACACAGACACAGACACACGCTCTGTCAATCAGGCTCAGTCAGTCAGTCAGTCAGTCGACACACACTCACTCATCTGTTAATTCGTATTCCCTCCCACGACCGATACACACACACTCTCACCTTGTCAACTTGCTTCCTTACCACAAACAAGTGCAGATATAGAGTGAACACATATAAGTATTACATTTCCTCTCTCGCCATAAACCAATAGCGTGATAGGAATGTGAGTGCCAGTGCCAAACATTGCCATCCTTTTCAGACTATTAAGGGGGAAATTCTGTGTTGGTAAATCTGAAGCAACTGAATCCTCCAAACTATTTCAAGCAACAAAACACCATTACTTTTGCTCTTCTGGTCCTGTTTCCTAGCATACTTTGGAGGAATCAAGGCACTCCAATGTACCAAAAAAAAAATTACCAACTTAAGCCACTCCACCTGCCTATCCAATCACAGACTAACGAGCCATGAAAATTCGTGCTTTATATCGACTGGAATGAACTACCGTCCTTTGTATCTCCCTATCTTACCCCCTTCCGTCTTTAAAAATGTGTGTGTATCGATATAATTTGCATATGAACTAGTGATACGTTGTTTTCCATTATTCCAGGCACAGCTAAGAGTGGGTAACTTGTTTTTTATGTTGCCTCAAACATAAAAAAAAAAAAAAAAAAAAAAAAAAAAAAAATTAATAATAATAATAATAATAAACAAAAATACATTGTTCAGTAGTACGGTAAAAAAAAAAAAAAGAAGAAGAAGAAGAGACCTTATAACACCATTATATTATCCACTATTATCCACATTTCCCGCGTACCTATACCATCTCAAACCACTTCTTCCACTTTTCAATAAACAACTTTCACGAAATTTTCACTAAATATTTTGCATTATTCAAAACTGTCCTCGATTACTCCCTTCGTTTCTCTTCATATCACTCGCCTTCATCCTTCATTCTATCATATTCCACCTCTCATTCCCATTCCCTTATCCCTCACCTCACTTTCCCTCATCAGTAATTCCAACAAGGCTTAAACATCCTCAGCTCTCGTTCCCACTCCCTTATTCCTTATCTCCACCCATTCTCAGCACCACTTTCTCCTTCATTTACTCCCTACTCCATCTTCCCTCATCCTTCATTCCACTCTTCCTCATCCTTCATTCCATCTTCCCTTATCCCATCTTCCCTCATCCTTCATTCCATCTTCCCTCATCCGTCATTCCATCTTCCCTCATCCTTCATTCCATCTTCCCTCATCCTTCATTTCACCCTCCCTTATCCTTCATTCTACCCTCCCTCATATTTCATTCCATCTTCCCTTATCCTTCATTTCACCCTCCCTCATATTTCATTCCATCTTCCCGTATCCTTCATTTCACCCTCCCTCATCCTTCACTCCAAGCAACCAACCAACCAACCAACCTCTCATTATTTTCTTCCCGAGGTTCCTACATAGATTCCTCCCTCCTTCCATGCACCTACCACTAACTATTCCATCTCCAACCCACCATCTCCCTTCCTCACCGCCAGTCCGTCTCTAATTAAACCTTCAATCTCGGGATCTGCATTTCAATCACGGTGTCTTGGTGTGGGTGAGGGGTTGCAGGGGATGAGGTGGGGTGTTGGGCTTTTTCTGAGGTGGGGGTGTGGGGTTATGGCATTGGGGTTGGTGGGGGTCGTTGGGGTGTAGGTGCATGTGAGTGGGTGCATGGGGGTTACTAGGGGTGTGAGTTGGGGGTTGTTGTTGTTGAAGTGGAATTTGAAGATGGGGTATGCTAGAGGGGGTTGGGGTTGATTAGGTAGAGGATAGGATTGTTATGAAAAGGGTGATAGTTGCTGTGGTGGTAGTGGTGGGTGGTTTGCTAGGGCTGGGTTGGAAGGTTTCTGGGATGAGGTGGGGGTCGGTGGGATTAGGATGAGGATGGGGATAGGATAGGATTTGTTGGGGGAGGGAGGGAGGGAAGATGGGTATGTGTCAGGTTGAGGATAAGGAGGGGTTGTTATCGTGAGGGTGAAGGAAAGTTTGTGTTGTGGGGGAAAGGGTGAATGAAGGTTGTTGGGTGTAGTGGGGGATAGGGGGTGAATGAAGTTGGGAGTGGTAGGGGAAAGGGAGAATGAAAGTGGGTGTGATGAAGTGTAAGTGAGACCAGAAGAGAGAAGGGGAAAGAGAAGGGACAACCGGGGGTGTGGAAATCAGGATGAAAAAAGAAGTAACATAATTCAGCAGAACACAAACTATACGACTGATGACAGACTATGCTATTTCTACGTTCTTATAATTTGTGAATTCAGAGTTTGCTTTTGGTGGAAAGAGGATAGAGGGGAAGAAGAGCTTTGGGGTCCTATCGAGGCTCAAGAAAACTCTCCCTCCGTGGTCCCTCTCTTGCACATACTTGGAAGAGGAAAAGGGTAGAGGAATGGAAGGGGAGTTGATATGGTTGAAGTATTGCAGGAGGGGATGGGGGAGGAGTTCATCAGGGTAATAAGAGTATCCTGTAAGGTCTGGAAGGGTAGGGGTTATGAGGGAGGATTAGTAGGATCTTTCAGGGTAAAATAATAAAAAAAAAAATAATAATATTGAGGTGGCCAGGGTAAGAGGAGATGAGATGAGACGTGGTGGGTTGAGGGAAGGTGACTGCGAGGATTGGAGGGTAGAGAGAATGAAGAAGGGTTACTGGGATCATAATAGGGTCAGGCAATAATATGAATGATACTGAGGTGAGGTGAGGTGAGGTGAGATGAGACAGGGGTGGGAGGGTGAGAAAGAGAGAGAGAGAGAGGACCAGAACAATGCATTATGAGAACAGTTCACGGGTGGATGACTCTCACTTCCTAAACAACAATAACACTGCGGCCTCACCACTATCACAGAAAACGGTGCTCTTTACAGGGGGAACCTCGGCCTTTTGTATTGCCCGCTGGGAGGAAGTCGGCGATTTTCAGAGTCCTTTCATCTCGCCTTTCATTAGTGCGAGTTCCGGATGAATCTATTTATTTTCGCATTTTACCTTGGATTATGTATGAATTTCGTATGAGTCTGTCTGTCTCCTCACTTTTCCTTTCATTGCTGTGAGCTCTTATTAAATTATTTTCCTCATTCTATCATTCATTACTGAGAGTGACACTTATTTGTTTATACATATTTCCCTAGTGGTTCCTGTATTTCAAGTGAGTGTATAAACCTTTTAACTACAGAAGGGTGTATTGTTGTGATAGTGAACCTCCCTGGGATGTTAGGTACTGTCAGCCTCCACACATCCCTCTTTCGTTTGTGTTATTGAATTGTTTGTTCCTCTCATCACTTCATCACTCTTATCTGCAGCCCCATCCATTTGCAACCTATTCCTTCTCCTCTCCTATATAACAATCATTGCCACTGTTACAACAACAACCACTATTACCAACAACAACACTACCTTCACCACCACTATCAGTATTACCACCACCACCACCACCGCTAACACTATCTTCACCACAACCATAACCACCACCACCACCACCACCACCACCACCAACAACAACAACAACAACAGCAACAATAACACTCTCTTCACTACCATCACCACCACTACACCACCAACATTATCTTTACTACTACCACCACCACCACCACCACCACCACCACCACCACCATTATCTTGACTGATCACCACTACCACCACTATTACCACCATCAACACCACCTTCACCAGTATCACCACCTCTACCAGAATTACTACCACCACAACTACCACCATCATCACTATTACCATCACTAACACTACCTTCACCACCACCACCACCGCCGCTGGCCAGTTATCACAACGAGCAGTAATGTCCCTGAGTATCAAAGGCAGAGTTTATTACTGTGTAAATGGAGGTGTTCATTGGACCTGGAATGTAATTATCCCCACCGGCGGGGCTGCATGGCTAGGGGCACTGGGGGGTGGGTGGAAAGGGGAATGGGGGTCACCTTAATTGTATAAACGGCCGGACCACTTGCTACAGGACCAAAAGGGGTGGGGGGGGGGGTGACTGAGGCTGTAGGATGAGGATGAGGGGGGAGGGGGGCAGGAGGTGAGTATGTAGGATGAGGGGGACGACGAAAGGGAAGGTGGATATAGAATGACGGGAACGGGGGAGGGGGGGGGGGTGACTGAGGCTGTAGGATGAGGGGAGCGGGGGGGCAGTGAGGTTATAGGATGAGGGGGAGGTGAGGAGGTGAAGCAATTGGATAAGGGGGACGGGGGTTGGGTTGGAAGAGGTAACTATAACTGCATGAAGGGCCACACGTCTCTTGGTACAACTATACAGATCATTGGGAATAAAATACATGCTGGGACTTAGGGGAAGGGGTCAACTTAAGGGGGTCGATTTAATTTACAGTTTATTGGTGAATTGGAGGGAGAATGATTCCTCCCAAGTATGCTACATAACAGATCCCCTACACAAAAATATATATATATACTGAAGGGATCTGTTGCCTGGCACAGCCTAGTCCTGATGAAGCAGTAACTTTCCAATTCGGCCACATCAAATGATATCCTTAATTATTGTAGCCTACACACGAGTAGACCATTTGCCACACAGCGACGGGAGGGTAATGTAACTGTGTAGGTGTATAATCAGCTGCCAGTCCACTAATACGTGTACATAATTATATAAACAAACTATTATCATCAACATCAACATCATCATCATCATCTATTCTTTTCCATCCCTTCCCATATTCACTCTAATGTAACCTAACATAACCTAACATTTTATCATTAAACCTCTTCTAACCAACCCCTCTTTATATACTTAAAAAAAAAAAAAACTTAGTACCTTTGAATTAGTCACTCTTCCCTACATCTTCTCATTCCATTCTTTTCCATCCTTTCCTATTTTCATTCTAACGTTACATAACCTAACATTATATCATTAAACCTCTTCTAAGCAACCCCTCTTATACATCAACAAAAAAACTTAGGGCCTTTGAATTAGTCACTCTTCCTTACATCTTCTCATGCCATTCTTTTCCATCCTTTCCCATTTTCACTCTAAGGTGTTTTGATATAACCCGGTATAATGTATTTACACTGCAGTTTTCATACCACTTGCTACACTAGTTGGTGAGTATGGGAGGGTGAATGGGGCCGCTGGATGTTACGGAAACGACTGGGTATACGATTTGTGAGCTATCATAGGACGTTATTCCAGTATTTCGAGATTTGTTTCATTTTGTTTCATTTCATCTCATACTTCCAGACATGTTAGAGATCCTCGTCGTGCACATTATCGTCACTTATTGGTAGTGGTAGTCCTGACACGTTATGTAAATCGAAGGAAATCTCAAGGGGGCTCAAGGTTTGTCGATATATTGAACGTTACTGACTCCTGTTACTGTGTGAAAAGAAAAGGACTTCCTCACTATTGCCAATCTGGTACAGCTTGGAAGAATCGAGAGTACCCAAGTCACTATCAAAAAGTTTAAATCCCTTTTTTTTATCTTTTTCGATAAATATAATGCAATCCAAGACAAATTATTATACAAACAGTTTACACAATAAAGTACTTATTTAGGAATTATAAGTAAAGGGAATTATAAGTACAAGGGAATGTTTTTTTATAAGTTCACTCTCCCAAAAAAGTATCGGCATTAAAGCGTATGAACGAAAACGACAATAAACGTAGCATTATGGTACATTGCTTAGAAATTTATTGATAGTGGTATTCCTGCCGATCAGTTGCCAATTATGCATATTCGTATTGCTTCATGAGTCAGAGAAACTATAGTGGATGCAAATCGAAACATATTCGCATTTCTTTACCTATTAGAGAAATTTAAAATATTATCGTAAGATTCGCCCCTTTCTAATTCTGAAAACTCGGCTAATCCACACCTTAGTTGCCGAATGGTATATAACGTTATCTTTCTTTCTATTTATTTTATTTTATTTTATTTTTTTTTTTATATACCTCTACCTCCTACAAAATTCAAAAAATCCTCCGAAACTACACACACACACACACACACACACACACACACACACACACACACACACACACACACACACACACACACACACACACACACACACACACACACATACACACACATCCACACACACACACACACACACACACACACACACACACACACATCCACCCACTCACCACCTCACCCTATCAACTACCTTTATTCCCTAACCCCATTCTCCTCACCCCATTACCTCCATTGGCTCTCCCATGCACTCGGCCTCATTTCCATTCTCTCACTCCATCTCCCTTCACCCCCTTCACTCACTGCCCCCCTCACTTCTACTCATTCTCAGCCTAACACTTTCCTAATCCCCCATTTTCCATACCTTTGTGCAATGTTCCTTAAGGGGATATTCTTTTTTTGTGTTGGTGAATTGGAAGGTCTCTGCTGATTCCCCCAAACTATGCCAAGAAACAGATCCCCTTTTTAGTACAATCGAGGGCGTTTACTTTCTGGCATAGTTAACAATAATAATCAGTAGCCTTCCAAATTGCCAACAAGAGAATCTCACCTCAACCCTCCCCCCTCCCCCACCCTACCATGTACAGTAGCCAGCACTTGTAACTTGGACACTCCTTCTCCTGTACCAGTTATAAGTAGTGACAATAGTACACTAACTAACAAAAGCCCCGTCGCCCAACCAAAAGATTCTTGAAGGTTAATTACTGTACAGTCACGAGCACGAATAAGTATACAGCTCTGGTTGAAGCTTTGAAACAGGCCAAATTCACCAACGAAGTAATTCCAATGGAGATCTTATTGTGCATTTATTTACTGTCTCTAGGTATTCGTAACACACCTGAATATATACCTATTAGTGTTCGTGACTGTACACTATAATAATCGAATAAACCCAATCACCATTCCAAGATATAATAAATACCAATGGGAAGATATTAATGAATTTATCTCTCCGGTGTTGTTTATGTGATTCATGACATTAGAGATGAGAGACAGAGGTATTGTTGGTGTCTGTCTGTATAAACTAACTAGTCTTTGTATTCTCCCTCACAGCTCCATTCCTTCCCTTCCCTGCACCTCCTGACCCCATTCATTCTCTTATCCATTCATTCATTCATTCATTTCCTAATTTCTCATCTATCAATCATTCTTTCTTTCTTTGTGACTTAATTTACACTATTCCCCTCACCCCCACTCCCTGGTCGTAACTTCTCTTATTCCCACTCCTCCTCGTTATTCCTCTCATCCCACTCATCTCTCCCCCTCATGCACCTCACCCACAGATTTACATTTCCTTTCCCCCACACCGTCGTTTCCCTCCCACAAGCTTAAAATAATTACATTTGCATAGTTACCCCCCACGGCCTCTCCCCTCACTCATATCACTTGTGGCGACGGTGAGAGAGAGAGAGAGAGAGAGAGAGAGAGAGAGAGAGAGAGAGAGAGAGAGAGAGAGCAAAACAAGGAATTAAATGTGATATCGATATATATCTTCACGCACGTGCGCGGGTACACACACACACACACACACACACACACATTTGCATAGACACACTTCCAGTGTCGCAAATATACACAAAACATACTTACACGTAGACAGCAGACACACATACACTCGCACACAGGCATACACAAATTATCCCACTCACACACACAGGAGGGAAGCTATTCACGCACACTGGCACATTCAGAATATCACATAAACAAGCACACACACACATACACAAACACACACAGGAGGGAAGCTATTCACGCACACTGGCACATTCAGAATATCACATACACACACACACACACACACACACAGGAGGGAAAGTTGCCCACCTATTGCCCTAGATACCAGAGTGTTCACAAAGGAAGCTCACAAACCGTATTAACATCTTATTCTCACACTTACCTGCACGCAATACCACCCTCACACACACACACACACACACACACACACACACACACACACACACACACACACACACACACACACACACAGAGATAGATAGATATATAGATATTTTTATTGATGACCTCTACAAATTCATCCTACAATTTAAAACAATATATGAATTCTAAATACTAATTCCCAAACACAAATTTTTTTTTAAATACACTTAATTAACTGTAGTCCAACACCAAAAAGGCCTATAATAATTCTAGTAGTATTTTTACTTAATTATTATAGGTAAACACCGATAATCCTCCCTAACCTCAGTACTAATATAGCATCCGTATTTCACATATACAGTACCGGTAAGAATCTCGTGGATAATTTTGCGTCATATCAGGTGAAAAATTTATCTGAGAAAAGGTCGCCAGTAGCAGTAAAATCATACAGTTGTCTGAGTCTTGGAGTACACACACGCCCACACATAAACACATCCGTACACACACACACACACACACTTAGGCACATACACACACGCCCACACATAAACACATCCGTACACACACACACACACACACTTAGGCACATACACACACGCCCACACATAAACACATCCGTACACACACACACACACACTTAGGCACATACACACACGCCCACAAATACGAGTATACATGGATATTCTCGTGCATACAAACGCTCACACATTCATGCGCACACACACAAACAGAGAAACAGCCCACAGTCATCAATTAAACAAACGCTGTCACACGTAAACACGCACATGTACAAAAACGCCCCTCACACACACACACACACACACACACACACACACACACACACACACACACACGTACAAAAACCCCACTCACACATACACACACACACACACACACGCCTCTCACACAGGTAAAGACCCACATTCATCTGTAAAACAAACACTGTCATACAAATACGCACACACAAGTATACACACACACATTCATACTGTTTATACTACACGCCACATACTACACACTGATTATGTACACGAAAAGCAGTCATACGGTACTACTATTACACACACAGACACACAGTCAATAGTTATACATAATATTAATACACACACACACAATCTCAAGAGCAATATATTTTTACACACTCATACACTGACTGGTACACATAAGGAACGTTTACACACACACACACACACACACACACACACACACACACACACACACACACACACACACCTTTACTCACTTTCTCACGGCCCATTGATTCTCACGCAACGACGCACTCAAAACTCACTCAAACGAACCACGGTTTAATAACACACACGCTCGTCACTATGTTCGTTACTGTCATATACACGCACGCACACACAGGAAAACGTACACACACACACAAACATCCATCTATAACAATAAAGCTATCACACACAAACACACACACACGTAAAACTATGGCTATGACACTACAGCACAAACACATATAGAAACACACTATATATCCATCCGTAAACGTAACATTAAGAACTCAGATAGCACACACTAATAATCCACACAACACACGCACTCCCCAGACAGCTTGAGGAACTTCAACAACAACAACAACACACGCACTCCTGAAACCCACGAAATCACACAGTATACAAAATTGATACAACCCACTAAATCACACATCATACAACCCACGAAATCACACAACACAGATTCAAGCAACACACACCAACTTATCTCATCCCACACATATCCCTGCCTACTAATCATCACTTCAAGCCTCTCCTCCCTCCAACAACAACAACAACAACAATTACAATAGGGCATAACAATAGCAGCACCAATAACAATATGAAGTGAAGCAGCAAATAACAATACCATTATTAACAATATCGACGAAATATCACAAACTCTATATATCAATATTTATAACACTATCAGCAATAACAACACAATAACAACACAATGGGCAACAACATCATAATAATAAAACAATAACGCCATTACTATCAACGTTATCAACATAAAGAGCAACAATAATAATAACAACAACAATACCAACAACAATACAACAGCACTTGGAACCATAACAATAGCAACGTAATTTCAGGTTGACGGGAGAGTTCGGAAATTCTCTAACGTTTCAGATTCACACATACTACTACGGCACAAGGAAAGGGGGAAATGGGGTGAGGCAGACACACAGACAGACGGATACACTAAAATCCAAATAAAAGACGTGCATGGATATAAATATTTTACCGCGTTTAATTACTTTACTCAGTTAAATGTACCGAATCTTATTTGTTGCTCAGAATAATATCTTGCAAACTAGAAGCATCCCATCTCTTTCCTCGTTAGTGCACGTTTCTTTTTATCACATTTTCTTCAATATTTCCAGCCTAATGAGACCCAAGGCCCAGCAGGTTGTATCCAAGGTGTTTCTTCTCTCTCCTTTGCTAATTCATCTCTCTATAGCCTATATACGCAAGTGCCAGGTCGCAAACCATGACGGGTGTAAATAAACAATTTCTGATTCTTTGGAACTTGGGAGACTGATAAACGAATACAATACACACATTAGCTGAAGGGGGAAGTTTTGTTTTGATAATTCTGGAGCAACTGAATCCTCCAAACTATTCCAAGCAACAGAACACCATTATTTTTGCTCTTCTGGTCCTGTTTCCTAGCATACTTTGGTTGGAGGAATCAAGGCACTCCAATGTACCAAAAAACAATTACCATCTTAAACTAGCTCGTAAGGAGTGAATTTATGGCCCTGGTTGGCATTTCCAGCAAGCTCCAAGACTCTGGTATAGGAAGTCGATTCAAAGGGAAAATATGCTTGTCTTTAATATCCAGGAGTAACTTTAAAATTTGAAACTAATTAGCTGATAAGTGTGTTTGTCTGTTCATATCTGTGTTCGTTTTTGAGTGTGTGTGTAGGTGCATGCATAAGTATCGCCAGGTAAATGTAAATTGAGGCAGATGAATAGGCTAACGAAACAGAAAATAGAGATTGGACAGACAGGCAGGTAAGCATGCAGGTAGGCAGGTAGGCAGGCGGGCAGGCAGGCAGGCAGGCAGGCAGGCAGGCAGGCAGGCAGGCAGGCAGGCAGGCAGGCAGGCAGGCGGGCAGTCAGGCAGGCAGGTAGGCAGGCGGGCAGGCAGTCAGGCAGGCAGGCAGGCAGGCAGGCAGGCGGGCAGGCAGGCAGTCAGCAGGTAGTACGTGGGCAGCGAAAGGTTAGGGAAGCAGACAAAAGGTACAGAGGAGTCGACCTGGTATAATCACACACACACACACACACACACACACACACACACACACATGTAAGCACAAGGAGAGGCAACATTAGCATACCTGGGATTGGTAGGCTGAAGGGAAGAGCGTGGTGGAGAGGGAGAGAGGGGTGAGTGGGGTAAGTGGTGGAGATTGAGAGAGACTGTACATATGGAATGGAATGAAAGAGATAACGAGTAGAAGGATAGTGAAAAGTGCAGAAGTATATAAGGGAGGAAAAATGAGGAAGAGGAGAGAAAGGAGAATCAAGCAAGATCGAATTGGAAAGGACAGAGACTTGAAAGAAGAAACGAGGAAAGATCGGAAACAAAAAAGTAGAATAGTATCCACCAACCAATCTTCTCTTTATATAATTCAATCAGTCACTCACACTATCTTTCTACCTATCTAACAATCTATGTATGTATCCATCTAGCACTGTATGTACCTATCTATACAGGGACTTGTCTACCTATCCATCTGCCTACCTATATATATATATATATATCAATGTTTATCATCTCAATTCCCTCTCTAGGCCTTAAGCAAACACCTCCTTCTCCTCCTCCTCCTCCTCCTCCTCCTCCTCCTCTTACAGTACGAGTAGTTAGCATAGTATAACCAAACAGCCTAACATGGACTAGTAATCTTGTTGCTGTTTTAAGGTCCTTTTGTATTCCTTTGTATTCTTCAGCAGCCACAGGCCCGTCGCACACAGAGGGTCGGCAATCTGTCAACACCACCCGCACCAAAGTCTTATATAAAGTAGGGAAGGGGAAGAGAAAGGGAAGAGAAAGGAAAGAGAAAAGGGTAAGAGAAAGGGAAGAGAAAAGGGGAAGAGAAAGGAAAGAGAAAAGGGGAAGAGAAAAGGGAAGAGAAGGGGAAGAGAAAGGGAAGAGAAAAGGGAAGAGAAGGGGAAGAGAAAGGGAAGAGAAAAGGGGAAGAGAAAAGGGGAAGAGAAAGGAAAGAGAAAAGGGGAAGAGAAAAGGGTAAGAGAAAGGGAGAGGAGAGAAGGCGGAGAATACTGGAATGGGGGGAAGGGAAAGGGCGGGCGGGGAGGAGGAATGAAGTGCAAAGGGAGAAAGAAAAGTGGAAAGAATGCACAGAGGGAGGAGAGAAACGGAGAAGATATTAGGGAGGGGGTTGAGAAAAGTTAAAATAATGGGAAAATGGAGAGTATAAGAGGCGGTGAGAGGAAGGGGGAAGAAGAGTGTGAAGTGAAGTGAAGTGAAGTGAAGGGAACACAAGGAAAAGAACAGGTGGAAGGACAGGAGGAGGGAAGGGAAGGAGATAAGGGAGTAAGGAAGAATATAGGTGAACAGAAAGGAGGGGAGAGAGACAAGAAAGGAGAAAGTGATAATTGTTGTTGAAATTATGTGGATGTATAACAAGAGATGGAGGAATGGATAACAATGTGAAGAAAAGGGTTCAGAGACAAGAGAATATAATAAAGGAAGATGTAAGTTAAACAGGAAGAGGAAATAAAATAATGAATAACTGAGTTGGGGAGAAGAGAGTTAGGGGGAAGAGTGAATTAGGGAGAAGGGAGTCGGAGAGAAGGGAAGACGGGATGAAGGAGGAGGCAGAAGGTGAGATATATACAGTACATATAGGAGGTGAGGGAGTCAGGGAGAAATGAAGATTAGGGAAGATAAGGGAGTCAGGAAGTAGGAAAGAAGTATCAGGGAATCACGTACAAAAGAGGTAATAGAGTCAGGGAGGGGATGAAGATTAGGGAAGGAAAGGGAGGGGATGAAGATTAGCGAAGGAAAGGGAGGAAGAGGTATGAGAGGAGATGAAAATTAGGAAAGATAAGGGAGTCAGAGAGGACGAAAAAAGTATAAGGAAACACGGATGAGAGGTAATGGAGTCGGGGGGGGGGAGGAGAAAGGTCAGGGGAGGTAAGGGAATAGGTCAGGGGGGAGGAGATGAAAGTTAGTGGAGGTAAGGGAGGAAGAGGTCGGAGAGATGAAGATTATAGTGGCCTTAAGGGAAGAAATCAGGGAGGGGCTAAAGGTTATAGTGGAGGTAAGGGGAAGGAATAACAGGAATGAGACGAAAGCTGGTATATTACATGGGGAAATTATCGTCGAATGAGCGTCCTTTCATTGAGCAAATTTCCGTGATCAGACTGAATAAATATATGATTATGATTATGCCAAGTCTGATGGGCAATTTGATCGAGCAGAGAGCAGAACTGATGGTGGCATATTTCCCAAGCAAGCACACGGCAAAAGACGAGAATGTAGTTCAACGTAAATCTTATCGACCAGAGAGAAATAAGACTACGGTAACACACACAGTCACGAGCTTTAATGTTGGATTAATAGCAAGCGACCCATCCAATTCTGAAATACTGTCGTTGGAGCTTGTACTGTATATACTATTTCTATTCTCTATTTATTACAACGTGCGAAAAATATACAGATACCTTATGTCTGTTTGTGATAAAGATAAAAAAATATATATACTATTTCTATTCTCTATTTATTACAACGTGCGAAAAATATACAGATAGCTTATGTCTGTTTGTGATAAAGATAAAAAAAATGCAGATCATCTCTCAAGCTGTGTACAGTTTGCATAATTATTTCAGTACCAACATTTTGACGAACTTTCCAGTTTTGGTCGAGCAGTGATTAGTAGTATCGGAGTCGGTAAGGTTCGATGAAAGTGCTCAATGGAACGAAAGTATATATTCTCCTGTAATACCAGCTTAAAGATAGGAGGACATTGGTAAGGGAAGGATCAGGGAGGCGGGAAGGATTAGGAAGGGAGCAAGAAGAGATTACGACAAGGATAAAGGAAGGGGAGAAGTTATAGAGATTTGAAACGAAGGAAAACAGAGGGAATGAAAATAAATAAGAAAAATAGATAAAGAAGATAATTTGAAAGAAAAGGAAGACAGGATAACAGATGGGAAGAGAAGGAAGATGAAGATAATAAAGTGTATGGGGTATTAAGGGAGTGAAAGGAATGGAAGAAATAATTTGATGAACAACGACAGGAAGAAAGAGGAGGAGCAACAGACATATTTGTTATTGCGAGGCTGCTTGAGTCTAAGCTACTTACTACTAAGAGAGGGAAAGGAGAGAAAAGTGGAAGGCTCCTCCCCACCCACCAATCCTTCCAGATATTGCTGGCAACGAAACAGTTCAAAGGGAGACCTGCACAGTATGAAAAAATGCTGAGGAAAGTTAAAAGAGGCAAAAACAAGGGTAAATTTTTCTATTCTACAGTTGATCTAACACCACATCATGAATGGAAAACAAAGTGTCGTTCATTCTATAGCAAATACTATATATACATGAGTGGAAAGGAGGGGTCGAAAGAATCAGCGGAGAATAATGAAAAAAGAAAACAGTAGGAAACGAAAGCAAAGCGAGGCAGAGAAAAGAAAGGCAAAAGAAAAAACGAGAGAATAACGAACAAGAGTTCTTTCCCAACTCTCTCCTCCTCCTCTTCCCACTCTATTCACTCCCTCCATCCACACCTTTCCCTCTTCCCACACTACTCTCTCCCTCCACCCACAACTCTCCCTCTACCTACATTTCTCCCTCCCTCCACCAACATTATCTCCCACAACCCGCACTTTCAACATTTTCCATTCACAGTTCACTCTTCATCTACATCTCTCATTGAATCCTTACCTCTCTTTACCTTCACATACAACTATATAGACTGTATCTCTCCCATCATACACCCACTTCACTCACTACCTATTTCGCTTTTTTTTTTTTTTTTTTTTTTAATTTGCAACTTTCTTCCTTTTTTTTTTACTCACCTCTCTCTCTCTCTCTCTCTCTCTCTCTCTCTCTCTCTCTCTCTCTCTCTCTCTCTCTCTCTCTCTCTCTCTGTGTGTGTGTGTGTGTGTGTGTGTGTGTGTGTGTGTGTGTGTGTGTGTGTGTGTGTGTGTGTGTGTGTGTGTGTGTGTGTGTGTGTGTGTGTGTGTGTGTGTGTGTGTGTACCTCATCCCACATATAACCCCTTCCCCATGCAGCTTCCCACACAAGCAATCACGTAAATTGACTGTTGCATTTATTCATTGCGCAGTTGCATTCACCAGAAAAATTCCCAGAAGAGAGTGAAAAATATAAATAAAAGAAAAGACGCAATGAGAGGAAATGAAAAAAAAAAAAAAGGTCGAACTGCTCCAAACATTTCCTCGAAGCCATATTTTTCTGTGGTGGCTTAACGGGCGTATTTCTAGTCACATACAAAGCACTTACATTTGGTATAGAGATAAAGTGCGTGACATATGACAACGGAGCTTTACCGTGTTCAACTGCGTCACATGGGACTTGCAGAACCTGTGTCTGGTTATAACACTCCTGGTTACACTCCTGGGACACAGGGCCATGGCATCATCATCCAGGTTACCCACCAAACATTGAATAAGGGTGTATGTTGAGCCAAATCGACTCACAACAGTCCTGTCTGCCCAGAGTCCAATCCATGGCAGTGAGGGTCGACAACGCTAACCTCTCAGTCATCGCGGCGATGACTAACGCTTCTTTGGGGCATCGTTCAGTCTTTTTCTGTGTGTAATCAGATAAATAGGATTACGTTCAATACTCATGTACGCATTAAGTTCCTTTTTTTGTGGTGTACTGTAGTCATTAGGCTACGAAAGTACGTTTTTTTCCGCGTATTATTCCAATGATTAACTTAAGAACAAAAACTAATCTGGTCGTTCGCCATTAATTTCACGTGACAGCAAAAACCAACGTCGATTCAGGAGATAACTTCTTGTAGGAGAACTGGAGGCCTACTCACTCCTCCAAACTATGCCAGGCAACTGACTGCTTTGTATGAGAAGGGAATTTGTTTTGTAGCACTGTTTAGAGGACATAGGAAGGCTCCAATTCGCCCAAAGGAGATGAACCCTTCATTCACCCCAGTTAATATCACACCAACCACCTCGGTTTGCCCTTAGCATAGCCCACCAACTTACACCATGTATCTATAGAGTTATTATCTTCACATATACTCACTATACCTTCCCTACTAACCCCCTTCCTTCTCTCTACACCCTTAAAATAAAAAAGAGGCCTAAATCACAACCCAGCCCACATATGCCAGCTGTTTGTTAGGGTTGTCTCCCTTACTTACATAACACTTTTTCTTCTTACCTGACACTCCTTTGACATTTGTTGTATTAATCTACTAATCACTTATACTCACCCGTTACGTCCTCCCAATCCCTTACATCAATATAGCTCAATACATACGTAGGTGGAAACGAAGCGAACTTATGCTGCCGACTGTACATAGCCTACTTCCCATGTACTTACACTTCATCATCTGTCATCTTAATTAACCTCCAAACTTTTCTATTCTCCTGCTCCCCTGTCACATTATTTATCGCCTTTACCCTCACCTTTCAATTCTCCTCCTTGATACTTACTCCCCTACTTTATCTTTATATTTTCCTCCCTCTTATTCGCCTTCCCCTCTCCTTCCCTTTTTATTTAGTTTACTTTCCCTCACTCAAGTAGACGAGTTAGCATAGCACAGTCAAGGGTCAAGTAGGTCTATTAGTGTGTGAATGTCCCTTGTATTCTTAGCATTCCCTACACTGCCATGTCATCCAACCACCCTCTCCATTCCCCAGTCCATCAGCCAGGCAGCCTCACTTAATCGACCCAGAGCGCTTGCCAATCTCAACACCTGCTTCCGGAAATCGTCTCATCCCGCCCGGTAAGCTGGGAGGGGGAAGAGGGGAGGGATAAAGAGAATACAAGGGACATTCAAACAGCAATAGACCAATAGATTCTTGCCAGGCTGGTTGATTATGCTAAGCTAACTATTAGAAGTTGGATAAATGAGAGGAAGGCTGAACATCATTAGCACCTGGAGATTAAATGGGCCAATTAAGATACAAGTAAGCTTTTGAATATTCTGTACAGTTTAGTTCAGGCTCCATTCAGCTGGCATTTTGTTAATCTCAATAGGATTTACTCTTCCAATCGCTCCTCATATTGCTGATTTAGTAATGCTGGTATATATTGTTTTACTTTATGCTGTATTATCACTAGTTTGTAATGTATTTTATGTAGCAAGGAGACCAGTACTGCATAAAATATTCAAGATCAGGGTGGCAAAGTGAGTTGTGTAAGGTGAATGTTATTAAATCAATTCTGATTCAAGTTTTCTTCCATCAAGTAAATCCTAATACTCTAATATACTCACAATCTTCAGTGTTTAATCCAATAATAATACTCATGTCATTCATTGTTATCAACCTTTGAGAACTGAACATCATTCTAAATAACAACAATTCATTTTTCGGTTACTGCTATCGGCGTGCAGTATTTGGTGTTTACCTACACTGAAAAATTTACTTATCAATGTTATTCTTCTTCTTCCGCAGCATTATTATCCCGTTTCTATACGGGGTCGCTGTTTTTGATGAGTCTCCTCCATCTGCTCCTGTCCTCCACCTCTCCAAGGTCCAAATTCTTCTCCCTGCAGTCTGCCACGATACAATCCTTCCATCTCGTCCTAGGTCTACCTCTCTTCCTTCTGCCACCCACTTCCATGTCCATTATCTGCTTTTCACAACTCCCTTCCTCTCTCCTCATGACATGACCAAACCATCTCAGTCGCGCTATACTTATCAATGTTATTACAGTGTATATATTGGTCTAAAGAATGTGTCCTTCATGGGACGAGGTAAAAAGTGCTGGCAAATTCTGTGCACTCCGCAAAGACTGAATTAAAATAAGATTGGCAGCATCATGATTGTGTGGTAGTGGTGGTGGTGGTGGTGGTGAGGATCCCTATAACAGATAACACCATGACTAACCAACCAAGGCTGTCCTAAGTTCTTCTTCATCCAGGGACTAAGAGGCACAAGTTTCCCAATCACAAACTACCCCAAGATTTTATCGGCAATGGACATTTACCATCAGATTTAGAGGGAAAATAATATTACATTCGTATTATTTTTCTGTGTGTATATTATGCTCGTGTTTATTTCTCAGTTTCGTTTGATTGCTTTTGTGTTTTCTTTAATCTATTATAATTTCTTAGTTCTTGGTGTTGTATATAGATATGTTTTATAATTTATTATTCTCTTATAAGTCGTTCAGGTTTCCTCAGTCTTTATCGTTCCTCTTTCCCCTTCTTTTAATTAGTACACTACTGTTCTGTTCTTATCTTACACATTTCCCCCTCATTCTCTGTTCTTTATAATCATGTCATTACTAATATGCAATCAAATTTCCTTATGTTCTTGTTTCTGTTCCTTTTTCTTTCTCTATATTTTTCCATTCCTATTGCTAACACACACACACACACACACACACACACACACACACACACACACACACACACACACACACACACACACACACACACACACACACACACACACACACACACACACTCACACTCACACTCATACTCATACTCATACTCATACTCATACTCACACTCACTCACTCACTCACTCAATCACTCACACACACACTCACACTCACACTCACACTCACACGCTCTCTCTCTCTCTCTCTCTCTCTCTCTCTCTCTCTCTCTTCTTACCACCCCGCCCTCTACCTTCTTGAATGCCTTCCTATCTAAGTACCCATCTCCTACATACCCTCCCCTCCATCCATCCCTCTGTCCATCCTCCAATAATTCCACTAAACTTACATATACTATCTCTCCAATTGCCTTCAGATTCCTTCCGCGTTCACTATCTTCCCATTCATCTTTACCATCACCCTCCTTCTTTCTCTTCCTCTCTATAATATTTTCCCGCTCTGTTTAATTACTCTCCGTTTCTCTTTTCCTCTCCTTTCTAATAAGATCCTTTTTTTTGTTCATCTCTTACATTATTTTCCCCTTCTTCCTTTTCTTCCTCCCATCCCCATTTCCATTTCTATCCCCTCCTTCCTCAAACCCTCTTCCCCTTTCGTCACCAATCTTCTCCTACTCTTCTAATCATCCTAAGACCATTTCCCTGTTTTCTAACTATCTCTGCTGTCACTCTTTCATCACAAAGTTGTATCAATCCAACTCGACCAACTTTCCCTCCCTCCCTCCCTCCCTCCTTCTCTAATTCGCCTAACTATCGCCTTGCTCCTCTCCACCTCCATTCTTTCTCCTTCCCTCCTTCCCTAACTCTCACCCCTAAGCATGGCACCTAAGGCCTTTCTCCTCTCCCTCCACCTCCCTTCTTCCTCCCCCTCCCCCACCACCACAATGTACTCCTGTCAAACCAATAGCCAGCCTACCTACCTACCTACCTACCTACCTACCTACCTGCCCACCACCACCACCACAACTGTTCCCAATCACCTCTACCATTGTGAGGAAATACCACTCCCACCCACAAGACACAGTTCTCCCTAATCCCCACCAAGTCACTTTCTTTGCCTTCTCGTCCAGTACGTCTTCTTCCCTCCCTCCATTTTTCTCTCCTCTCCGTTTTCTCTCCCACTGTCTCCTTGTTTTTTCCTCCTTCCTAAGCATTCGTCTCCATCCTCAGTCTTCTTCCTCACCTCCACTCCTCTCTCTCTCTCTCCTTCACTCTTCTTCCCCTATTCCAGTTCTCCCCCCCCCCGTAGAGAAGTATTGCTTGAGGTGATGTGGGAGGTACTTATAAGTTTTGGCGCTCTCTCGGCCCTAGCCACTCCCTTTCAATTGTTTAACTGTCCCTTCTTTCATTCTACTTCCGTTGTGCTTGCTGTCCCTCCTTTCTATCACCTTCTCCCTCGTCCTACAGGGTCTTCCAGGACGAGAGCGGTCTTCCTTCATCCTCAGTTCAATTTCCTTTCCTCCAGTCTTTTTCAACACCATCAGTTTTCTTCCTCCCTCTTCCATCTCCATCAGTCTACTCCTCCACCCCCCTCAGTCCTCATCTTCACCAGTTTCCTCCTCCTCTTCTCCCTCCAGAGTTCTTCTCCACTCCCAAGTTACCCCCCCCCCCCTTGCCAATTCTATTCTTACCATTCCCCTGTCGTTTCCCTCCTAAATAATTCCTACTCATCTTCCCTCCCCCAGCCTCCTTCTCCCCCTTTCCCTCCTTATAGTATCTCCCCACTCCCCTTCCTCACCTCCACTGCTCCTCCCTTTCTTCTCTCACCCATTCCATCTTACCTCTCCCCTCCACTCCCTCTTGCTCTCGGTCCTTCTCCCTCCCCATCCTCGCTGTTCTCACTCTTTTCCCTTCCTGACCTCAACTGCCGCCCTCCCCTCTCTTCCCCCTCTCAAAATTCACTCTGAACCCCTCTTCTTACCTCCCTCTTGCCCCCTCTCTCTCTATTCCCCAACCCCTAAACCCTTTCCGTCCCCCAGAGTTCCCCGCTCCCCATCTACAGTAAACCATTCCCCATTCTACTTCATCCCGTCCTCAATTTTTTTTCCTCTCTCTTTCCCACCCATATCCAGAGTTTTTTCCTTCTCCAACTTATCCCTCACCATTCTACCCCGATGTTCTAACTCCTCCCTCTTTCCCCTCTTACCTTTCAGCCCCATCACTAACAGGCTTCTCGTAGGGGCTAATCTGGTGATGGGGGTGATGGAGAGGGTCGGGAAACGAGGGAAAATGGGAAGGGTAAACAGGGATATAGGAAGAGGAATATGATAATGCGGGAAAGAAAACTGTAATGGAGGGAAAGTATGGGGAGAAGAAACAGACATAGATGAGAGAATGGGAATGGGAAAAAGAAAGAGTGGGAGTGAATGAAGAAGGAAAGCTCACACGGGGAGAGAGGATACATGCATAGAATACAAAGATATACAACGAACGAATAGGGAAAATGGAAGGAGAGAGAATGGGGGTAGGAAAGAGATGGAACGGAAGAGAAAATATGGAGAGGAATCAGACGGAGGGAAAGAATGGAGAGAAGGAGAGTAAATTAGGAAGGAGGAATGAAAGGTGAGATGGGGAGGAGTGGAACACGTAGGCAAAGTCTAACACCAGTCTTGTCTGGCATGGAATCAAACTTTTGACTACCACATCTGTTTCGATACCACAGCGGTAATTCTCTCACCTGTCTTGTCAACACACCTGATATTCCCACACCTGTCGAGTCAAAACATCTGACATTCATTCCTACACTTACCATGCCACCAAACTTGTATTGCCCACACACGTCACCACACCAGTCATACATACATCCTGCTGCTCTTCTCACCTTACCTTAATTAATGTTGTCTGGTATGTACACAAAGATACTGACTCGAGGGTCCTTCCTGATAGGCTACTTGTCCACGTTGCTCACCTGAGGAAGAACGAGAGTGGTTAGTGAGTCAGTAAGAAGTGTGGGTCAAAGGAATGAAGAATAGACTGGGGTGTGTGTGAGTGTGTGTGTGAATGGAAGAAATTGGTGTGGGAAGGAGAAAAAACTGTAGGTGGGAAGAGGAATAGAGTATGGGTAAATGCATAATTATGGGTAGAGGAAAGATGTGTGTGAGAGAGAGAGAGAGAGAGAGAGAGAGAGAGAGAGAGAGAGAGAGAGAGAGAGAGAGAGAGAGAGAGAGAGAGAGAGAGTTGCATAAATATCTTCACGGAATAGTAACTTTCAACGAATATTAGAGATGAAGAGCATATAAGGGACAAAGACGTATATAATGATTATATCTTTATATTTATGAGTGTGAAATAATTTTGGACAGTAAAGGGCTTCTGATTACTTCAAACTATTACAGGAAACAGACTAGGTCAACTAAATAAAAGTATCCTTCTGCTTGGAGTTGCTTGGAGATATTTGATGCTCCAAATTTGTCAATAATATAATCATATTTCCCAACAGTTGCTTTACAGTAAACAATTTTTTTTAGGTATATAAAAGTTCTGATATAATAATAATAATAATAATAATAATAATAATAATAATAATAATAATAATAATAATAATAATAATAATAATAATAATAATAATAATAATAATAATAATCATTATTATTATTATTATTATTATTATTATTATTATTATTATTATTATTATTATTATTATACACATACAATTTTTTTTAACCTCAAGTCGGAAGATGAAGCAGTCTTAAATCTTTGAAGGTCACACAACTATATTAATTTGAGTACATAAATGACAATAAAACAACCCATGGCATTCATCATATTTTAATTTCGTGATCCACTAAAATGCGCAAAAGACAGACGTCTATAAATTTCACGAATTACTGTGATGTTATAAATCATCCTAGTTAGTTTTAACCATGACTGATATTTTACTGATGTCTTACCCCAACTAACACAAAATGACAGAACCTGGGACGGAAACTCACACCATACATACTCCATGATTATGAAAACCACCACTATAACAACGGGACGGAACTTTTGCAGACAGCTGTACATACGGTTCGTGTAACTCATAACCATATGGCGCCGCTCCTTTGGTGGTGGGATTGGTTGTGTGGTTTCTGGGGTGAATTCAAGGTTCTGAGGGTGTATGTGGTTGGGTAGTGGTTGTGTATGTGGTTGGGTAGTGGTTGTGTATGTGGTTGGGTAGTGGTTGTGTAGTGGTTAGTCTTGTACACTACCATAACGATACACCACAACCACTACACCGCTGCCCAGGGAGATGATGACTATGATGAGGTAAAGTAGAAGAAAGATTTCGCTCTGCCAGAAAGACCTTGGAGTCAGTCAGAGGGGAGAAGGGGACGGAGAGGATGGCCACCAAACACGAAGGTAAAAAAAAAAGGCGAGGCGGAACTATTGAAGAGAGGAAAGGATTTGGCTCGGGTACCAGTAGGCGCCAAAAACACTTATATAAGTAATGTCTACATCCTTGCAGGCACTACCCCTTATCCAGTCAGAGTTAATAAAATAATTACTAAACATATGCAGTCGCCACCAATAGTCCTACAACACATTCCACTATAACATCTTCAAAACTACAGCTGTTGGTCATCAAATATCGGCGCATATGATTCACTCCAATGGCTCACTTTCATTCACGTGATACAGGAGTTTTTGATGGTGACTGTACACCATGACCACACTAGGCCCAGTTCACCTCACCAACCTTACACAATACAACATAAAGTATGTCATTAAACAATACATTGCCAAAATATTACACTGCATTCATTACAGCATCAATATAATACAGCCAATATACCCGGCTACCACACAATGCAACATTACTGTACCACACAAAACTACACTATGCTACACTACACTACACTACACAATACTATGCTACACTAAGCTATTCTACACAATAATGCACCATACCACACTTAACTACACACAACACTACACTTCACCACAGAAAATTAAACTATGCTATATATCTACACAACACTCGACTACATTAACCTACACTACACTACACTACACTACACACCATAACACTATACTACACAACGTAATAAACCACCACCACCACCACCACTATACAGCAGCAGCACTACACCCATGAACTGAACCTACAAGCCAGACACCCCAGCATATACAGTATTCCTTTAATAACCACCACTAAATATTACCAGGCACACCACACCACCATCAAAGGCAATGGGAGGGAAGGCAGGCTGGCAGGGCAGGGCAGGGCAAGGCAAGGCAGGGTGGAAGGAAGGAAGGAAGGAAGGAAAGAGGGGATGGAAAGAGAAGAGGAAGTGAGGAAGGAAAGAGAAGGGGAAGTGAGGATGGAAAGAGAAGGGGAAGTGAGGATGGAAAGAGAAGGGGATGGAAAGAGAAGGGGAAGTGAGGAAGTAAACAGGGTATGGAAAGAGAAGGAAAGAGGGTATGGAAAGAGAAGGAAAGAGGGTATGGAAAGAGAAGGGGAAGTGAGGAAGGAAAGAGGGTTTGGAAAGAGAAGGGGAAGTGAGGAAGGAGAGTAAAGGGGAAGCAAAAAAGAAATGGGGGAACGGAGAGAGGAGATGGAAGGAATAAATGTGACAGAAAGGGAGGGAAGGCGAAGATGGAGAGAAATGGTGGATGGAAAAGGGAAGGATTAATACTGGCTTAGGAAATCAAAGGGGAGGCATGAGTGTCAAAGCGAAAGGGACAGGGTGAATAGAGATTGGTGTTGGGGAGAGAGAGAGAGAGAGAGAGAGAGAGAGAGAGAGAGAGAGAGAGAGAGAGAGAGAGGTTGAAGGTATAGCCACATATCAGAGGCAATAAAGCAACCAGTGCGTACGAGGTAGGTAGGGTCACGTGTGATGAAAGGGGCGGTGAGGGAGGGAGGCAGGTAGGCAGGAAGGGGCTGGGTAGGGTTGCAGGTCTAGCTGTGTATGAGATTGGCAGGGTGGCAGGGGACACGGACGGATGTAGCATGGTGACTGATAGGAATGATGGTAGGTTGGAAAGATGGTGTGACGGTATGCATGGTAGGGTGGGTGAAAAGCAGGATGGGTGAAAGGCAGGATGGGTGATAAACAGGAAGGGTATAAGGCAGGGATGGGTGATAAACAGGGAGGATAAAAGGCAGGGATGGGTTGGCAGTAAAGTCCACAAAACAACAGGTCAGGAACACTCGCTGACAAACACGGGTATCTATATATGTTGCTCATGACGTCACAGGGAACCACGAATCCCCTCCGTTATTTGATCTGTACCTTTCCTCTTTCGTGTGTGTGACATCACATAGCAACACGAATCACCTCCTGTACATCTCCTTATATGGGTGTTTAACCTCCCTATGTTAAGTCGGTCAAAAATAATCATCCATATTAGGGAAGCTCTTGTAAAAGTTTGACAGCTTCCCTCTGTTCCTTAGGTGATAAACTTACCAATAAATAGGTTAAGTACCATCTTTTTAATTACTACAAGCAGCTATGCACAATACTTAAAACAACATATCATCATATTTGAACGTGAAAAATATTAGACAGCAAATTGTTTGAGTTACTCATATGTGTATGATTATATTATTATTGATCACGAATGTATACCAGTCTGCGTCGGTGAGAGTTTCCAGACATATTTTGATCTTCACTTTGGTTGGTAGGGTGGGAAGATAGTGGAGTGGCTGATGGTGGCAGGAAGGCAAGACGGTAAGCTGACAGTGTGTGACAGGATGACGGGTTGGTAGGTAGGTAGGCAGGGAGGCAGAAAGAGCTAATCACAGAGCAGATCGATAGTTAAGGTGCTGGCTGAGAGGAGGGACTGAAGGGGGCGACGGGAGAGAGAAGGAAAGGGGAGACGGGGAGTGACGGAAGGAGGGAGTGAGGGAGAGATAAGTAGGTCACCCATGCAGACCACTGTAGGGAACGCCAAACATCAGAGCTAAAATTATTGAGGGCGGCATATAGTCTCTTGTGGTCAATCATACTGGAGGGCTATACTGATTCTTCTAAACTCAGCTGCAAAATAAGTCTTCTACGTGCATACTGAAGTAGTCAATTTCAAGGCATAGTTTGGAGGAACCGGGAACCCTCCAATTTGCATACGAAGACATTAAATATTTGGATACCTGACTGGACATCTGAATCTCATGTACTGTACAATCATCAACAATAGTTCTGTCGACCCCTCCGGTCTGTTGATTACCTCTGATATAATGTCGTGACTGAGACATATCCTACTTACCCCTTCTACTTGTCTAAGACGTACAGTTGCCTGACAAAGTTCGTTAAGGGGGTAGTACAGTGTTGGTAAATCTGGAGCAACTAATTTCTCCAAACTATTCCAAGCAACAGGGTACCATTATTTTTGTCAATCTGGCCCTGTTTCCTGACATTCTTTGGAGGAATCAAGGCACTCCAATTTACCAGAAGTATACCATCCCCTTAAGTCCGGACTGTGTGTTTTATCCAGTTACAAGGAAGACATTTAACTTAAGGTTCTTATAGTTACATGGATGTTGAGTATATTACAAAATATGAACAAAATATATAACATTTAATTACATTATTACCAGATCTGTGGCTCAACCAGTCAGACCTTAGCGCATCTCGTCAGGTAACTGTACGAGTAGCCTAAAATTTATATAAACACTCCATATAGAACTTCTACCCATTCCCTGTAACATAATTAATAACCTCATCCAACAGGGAGTGACGACAGGACCTTTGGTGGCGACTGTACTCTGAATACAAAATAATGAAGGAAATATGAAAACATGAGTGACTGAAATGTTGAAGCACAATAAAATTTAGATACACGACACATTAGCCCTGACGAAGGAAAGAGTGTGTCAGGAAAAAGTATATAATGTAAAAAGATGGTGGTTCTCTGTTTAATATTGGAAGGGACGGAATAATGAATGAGCTCTTAGAAGGGACAGAATAATGAACAAACACCTAGAAGGGAGGGAATAATGAATGAACTCTTAGAAGGGAGGGAATAACTAGTGAACTCTTAGAAGGGAGGGAATAAGGAACGAGCTCTTAGAAGGGAGGGAATAACTAGTGAACTCTTAGAAGGGAGGGAATAAGGAATGAACTCTTAGAAGGGAGGGAATAATTAGTGAACTCTTAGAAGTGTTTGTTGTGACGAACAGTTCCGTACTCAGGCATAATTGATTGCGTTGTATTTGGTCTTGTATTTATGTATGTGCTTATGTGTGTGTACATCAGAGTGTGGACGTTTCACACACACACACACACACACACACTCGCAATACAACGTTGAAGCCTGGTGTAATACATGAGAGAGATTGGCAAGCCCTGTGTGTGTGTGTGTGTGTGTGTGTGTGTGTGTGTGTGTGTGTGTGTGTGTGTGTGTGTGTTGCAGCCAGTCACTCCCCCATGTTGACCCAGAACGTATGTATTCATTTACAAACACACCGGTTTATTCCACAAATGTACGTAGGCTACAGTTCGTCGACCGAGTGATTCAATATGCTGTACTAAAGTGTAAGTCGACCCTTGCTGCAGCCTTCACATTTTTCACTCCTATAATGTATTGATGGATTTTGTTACCCAAGTATATATACATACATACATACATATACCTTAGCGATTTACTTCATGGTCTGTAAATACGACTAACACTGCATTGGAGATATTAATTTGATTGGTGTGCCGTTGTAACTGTGAGAGTGAGGCGTGTACGACAGCTTACAAACAAACACACTGCTGGTCTGATGGGATAGCGGGCATGAGGTTGGTGAGTCAGTCTGTCAGTTAGTTAGTTAGTTTGTTAGTCAGTTACAGTTAGTAGGTAGGTAGTCAGTCAGTCAGTCAGTTAGTTAGTTCGTTAGTCAGTTATAGTTAGTAGGTCGGTAGTCAGTCAGTCAGTTAGTTAGTTAGTTAGTTAGTTTGTTAGTCAGTTACAGTTAGTAGGTCGGTAGTCAGTCAGTCAGTTAGTTAGTTTGTTAGTTAGTTACAGTTAGTAGGTAGGTAGTCAGTCAGTTAGTTTGTTAGTCAGTCTACCTAAAGTACCAATAAGCTATACAGTTCGTGTTATTTATCCAGGCGAAAATGCACCGATTCCATTCAAAGTATTATGATCTTAGATGTATTCATTCCAGTATACTCATAAGTACCTAGTTGTGTATGTATTTAGTGTAGGCTAATTTGTCTTGGGTTGCATTACGTTTACAGCAAAATTCAAGAAATTAAACGTTAGACAGTACAACAGGCAGTCAAATAGTCAGTTCTTCCGACAGCCATTTAGTGGCTTAGTCAAAAAGGCAGTAAGTCAGCCAGGAATTGATCCAGGTAGTCAGTCAAACAGTCAACCGTCCAACCATCCAGCAAACCATACATCGTGTGTGTGTAGGGCGTGTGTGTTCTTACATGTGTGTGTCACTGTGTATGTATGCTCGACTCGATGTGCTTGGTGTGCATTTGTGTGAAGGCATGTGTGTGTGTGTGTGTGTGTGTGTGTGTGTGTGTGTGTGTGTGTGTGTGTGTGTGGTCAATGGTTAGAGTCCCCTTCCCCACACCGTACCACCACCACCATCACCAAAAGTTCGATGCCCGAGATAAAAACATAAAAAAAAAAAAAAAAAACTTTCAGGTCACAGGGACGTTGTAAAGGCAGGAAGGACACTAAACTACAACAACACCATTAATGTTTCCACTCCTATGCTGCTCTATCTTTTATCAAGGATATAGAGGAAGTGAAATGGGTTAGTAGGAAAGGACAGTGGGTGAATATGAAAACAGGGATAAAGTATAGAGGTGTATGATGTACCGTATAGGGTTAAAAGAAGTCGGTTTTGTATGGAAGGTATAGTCTATTGCAAGTGAATAATGAATACAGGCATAGAGTGTATTATAAATAAGAAGTTTTTTTTATATTCCTCCAGACTATTCCACGAAACAGACTTTCATTATTTACATTGTGGTTATTCTATTTGTTTTCTGGCAAAATTTGGAGGAATCAAAAGGTTCACCGATTTTCTGTTCACAAGCCCTACTTCTCCAAGAATAATTCCCCCTTGTTCCTTGTTTTATTTTCTGCTCTACCATTCTCAAATTAAAAAAAAAAAAATAAACAACTAATAAATCAATAAATGACAACATTCTCTAACTTAATTAAGGTGAATATACCCTGACCTAGTTTCTTGCCTCCCATCCCTCCCTTGCCCATATAATATCTTTTTACTTCCCAACTTCTCTCCTCTTCTATTCCTTCCTTTATTCTCCTTCCCAGCCCACCCTTTCATTCCCTTCCCACTCATTCTCTTCTTCATTCACCTTCTGTACCTCTCCTCCCCATTTTCTTCCTTTCCTCATATTCCTTCATCTTTCATTTCTCAACTTCCTCCCCATCTACTCTCTGTACTTCTATTTATCTGTCTTCTTTATCAGTTTCCTTTTCTCATTATTTATTTTCTTCTCTCTCCTTTCCTTCTGTTCTTTCTTATTCCATGCATAAAGTTTTCCTTTCTCGCTAATTATTTTTCTATGTTTTTATTTTCCCATTTTCACTGCCCTTCTTTCCCTCCGTCTTAACTAACTAACTAACTAACTCTCTCTCTCTCTCTCTCTCTCTCTCTCTCTCTCTCTCTCCTCATTACCTACACCTCTCACTATCTATCTTTTTCTCCCTTCTCTCCTCTATTCCCCTTCCTCCTCTTCTTTTATCATCACCTCTCTCTATCAACTCCTCATTATCTCCATCTTTCTCTTTGCCATCTTCACCCTTCGCTCCTTTTTCACTTCCCTGTCTCTTCTTTTCCTTTCCCCACTCCTATTCTCCCTAATTACCTGATCAAAATTTCCCTCATCTATATTATTCACCAAAAAAAATACTGAGTTTTTCCTTACACCTGACCTGACTAATTACCAATCCCCTTCCTTTATTCTTTCTATCTCTTCCTTCCTTCCTTCCTTCCTTCCTTTTTTTCTCCCTTCATGTTTATAGTCATTTCCCCTTCCTCTCTCCTTTTCCTGTCCCTCTTTCTTTATCGGTGTTATTCCTCTATTCTGTTGTTCCTACATTCTATAATAATAATAATACCATTTATTCCCTGAACTGTTATATATCTCTTGTATCAAAAAAAAATTTCTTGTAACAGATTAATTTTTGTCTGGTTAGTATCTCTTATTTACTTCTTGCCATTTGAACAATCCCTGCATCGATTCAACTTTCCTTTATTTTCCTCATCCTTCCTATGTTATTCTCGACCTCTCGACCAATAAAATCATATCTTCCTTGCCCCCATTCTCATTATTTCTCGTTCTCCTTAAAAAATCTCCTTACCCAACCCCATTTCCCCCTTATTTTTCCCATCTTCCCTTAATTAAAATAATCTCTTTCACTACGATACACCCATTTCTTCCTTTAATTTTTTTCGTCCTCCACCCGTAAAATAATAAAATATCTTCACCGACCCTATTTCCCCCTTAATTTTCTCATTATCGCTTAGGCTAAAAAAAAAAATCCTTTCCTCACTTCTCCCATTTCCTCCCTAACTGTATTTTTCTCCACCCAACCTGCCTGTCTGACCACCACAATCAAATTACTCTCCCACCTTACAGATTATTCACGAGGGCCTCAGTTATTCACGAGTAATTCACTGCAGGTCTGACCCACCCATACCGCTCCCCACTGTTCATGAAAAAAGGCGAAGGAAGGAAGAATAAAGAAGGAAGGAAGGAAGGATGAGGATGACGAAGGGAGAAGGGTAAGGGGTGGGGAAGGAAGATGGAGAGGGAGGGTGGGGAAGGAAGATGGAGAGGGAGGGTGGGGAAGGAAGATGGAGAAGGAGGGTAGGGAAGGAAGATGGAGAGGGATGGTAGGGAAGGAAGATGGAGAGGGATGGTAAGCAAGGAAGATGGGAAGGGAGGGTGGGAAAGGAAGATGGAGAGGGAGGGTGGGGAAGGAAGATGGGGAGAGTGGGGGCGGATAGGAAAAATGGGGAAGGAGGGAGGGGGGCGAATGAAGGAATGGAAGGAGGAAGGAAGGAGGGAGTGAGAACCATAACAGATTTGTTTGTTGAAGAAACGAAGGGAAAAGTGGAGGGATGGAGGTAGTGGGAGCAAGGGTTATGTGAGGAAGGAAGGGATGAAAGAGAAAGAGGTAAAGTTTGGAGGAAGGGAAACAAATATAAGCACGGAGTAAGAATTTGTAGGGGAGGGAGGCGAGAGGAGGGGCTTTGTGAGGAAGGAAAAAATAAGAGAGTATGAGATAAAAGACAGGAAGGAAGGAAGGAAGATGAGAAAGCGATGAGGCGGTTGGTAGGGGGGTTAGATAAGAGGAAAGAAGGGAGGAGTGAGTAGAAGGATGGGGAGGAGGAAGGGAAAGAGTAATACAGATATACTTATTTTATTAATTATTTCCTCTTCTCAAACTTCTCTCCTCTTCTTCCCTCTCTTTTATTTTTCTTCTTTTCCCTACTCTCATTTTTTTTTTCCTCTCTTTATATTACCTTCTCTGTGTTTCTTCTTTTCCCTTCCTAATTCTCCATGGTCTAACATCCATTTCGATCGATTTCTTGTCTCTTCTCTATCTCTCCCACTCTCTGGCCCCTCCTCCCTTCCTCCCTAGCTCTCCACTGTTTTCTTTTCAATTTCCTCAACATTCCCACTCTCTGGATAAGGGCTATCAAACAATCTGTGACCATTATCCAAAATAAACTTTCATTTGAGCGTTCCGTCGCAGGACATAAGTGTTCTTACCCGTAACCACACACACACACACACACACACACACACACACACACACACACACAGGGGCTCGATGATATCCTTAACGAACACTGAAGCTCATGTTGTCCAGGTTGTTTTTCACTGTCAAAAGTCTGAGATGTCAGATTGGTTGGTGTAGGGAAGTGCACTGATATTTTTTTTTTTTTTTTTTTTTTTATCGTGTGCACAGTCTATCAGTCACAATCCAATGGTCCTAACTAAGGGCGAGTCCTATCAGTGTCTGAAGCTGAACTATATTACTGGTAGAGGAAATGATTATAGAGTCAGTTAAAGTGGTATAGTTGTGGGTCTGGTATTGAGTTTGGATATGGTAATTATTACAGTATTCCCTCTCTCGTCTACGTCTGTGTCTCAGTGCGTGTGTGTGTGTGTGTATGGGGAGGAGGGTGGACACAAAGGTTCCCCATAGATAACTCACTGATCCATTACGATACCACTATCCCAGATTATGGAAGGGAGGGAGAGACAGGCTGGCGGTTGGAAGGGAGTAGAAGAGAGGAGGGGAACAGAGGAGAAGAATAAAGGAAGAGAAGAAGAGACGAGGGGAGGAGAAAAGATTAGAAGAGAGGAGGGGAGAAGCGAGGAGGGGAACAGAGGAGAAGAATAAAGGAAGAGAAGAAGAGACGAGGGGGAGGAGAAAAGAGTAGAAGAGAGGAGGGGAAAGAGAAGAGAGTAGGGAAAAAGCGGAAGGGAGTAGGAGAAGAGAAAAGGTGAAGGGGAAAGGAGGCGGCGGAGAGGGAGTATAGGAGAAGAGAGGATGAGAGGGGGAAAGGAGGCAATGAAAAATGAGAAGACTGGGAAAAGAAGAGAGATGGAGAGAAAGTGGAAAAAAGGGAGTAAAGATGGAGAGGTATGGGGTGTGGAATGAGAATAAGATGAAGAATCAGTAATTTTGTTTCGGTTCATTTTGTTGTCCAATATATAGGTTTTAGTCCAACGAAGTCTTGTCATATATTTATTTTTTTCCTGCACTGACGGAGACCAGGAATGCGTGTGTAAATAAATAGGAAAGAGAGAAGGAAGGGAAGGAAGGTAGGAAGGAAAGGAAAGAGGGATGGAAGGAGAGTGGTAGGGCTGAGAGATTGACGTGGGTAGAGAGGGAAAGAAGGATGATGGGAAGTGATAGGAGGGAAGGAGCATTGGCAAGGAAAAAGAGGGGGTCCAAATGATAGAGCGAAGAGATAAGGAAGAGGGATGTGGAAGGGGGAAAAAAGAAGGGAGAGGGGGAAAATATGGGGAGGAGGGAAGGGGCGGGTATGGGGGGGGGAAGGGGGGATTGGTTGTTGATGATAATGATGTTGATTATGATGATGATGATGATGATGGGAGGAAAAAGCCAAGAAAAAGGAGGAAGAAAAGGAATTGGAGGAGCAGGGAAAAGACAGAATACAGGATACTTATACAGGAACACAACTGAATGGGTCACTTTGGTGGGAATTACTGATGTGGGGAAAAGGACAGCAAAGCAGAAGTACAAAGAAGAGGAGGAAGAGGAAAATTCTCTCCCTACCTTCTGCTTCCTTGACAAAAGACTGTACCGTACATAAAACGGATAGATAACATTGTAGGCCTAAGAAAACATTCTAAAAATAATGTTGCACAGGAGTGTGACAAATGAGGGTTAATGTGGTGAGCTAATGTCTATACCACTAACATCATTGTAATTTTTAACTAATTCTTGATTTTGATATATGTATCTGTTGATTCCATCCTCACAAATTTCCTCAACAAAAGTCGCGAGGATAAAGTTAAATGCTGTTGTATATCTTCATGTAAGTATATATATATATATATATATATATATATATATATATATATATATATATATATATATATATATATATATATATATATATATATATATATATATATATATATATATCTGTATCATAGAATATAATATGCATGTACTGTATACACACAAAAATCTATCGTTACAGAGGGGACAGAAATATTTCATGATGAACGATGCGATACCAATGTGAGGAAGGTTGTACTCAAACACCCGTGTGTGTCATTGGTTGGTTGTCAGTTCATCTAATAATCTATGGAACAACCTTCAACACTAACGAATCTGGTTCTTTCTCCACTAACGAAGACATTTAATTGGAGGGTCGTAATATATATATATATATATATATATATATATATATATATATATATATATATATATATATATATATATATATATATATATATATTGAGTGAGTGAGTGAGATAAATAGATATACTTAAACATAGAGAAAATATTTAAATGGAAAGAGAGAGAAAGATACAGACAGAGAGGAAGTAAGAAAGGAAGGGATATCAATGTGTCAGCTGGTCCTTCCGTCCCTTGTGAAATCTATGACTTTGTTTTGTTCATATGCTATGGATGGAATATTATCTCTCTCTTTCTCTTCCCCCAATGTCTGTCTTAAAGTATCGTTCTTCAACTGATAATAATTGATAATTTTGATAATAACGAAAATAATTTATATTAATAATTAATTATCTCTCTCTCTCTCTCTCTCTCTCTCTCTCTCTCTCTCTCTCTCTCTCTCTCTCTCTCTCTCCGTATCCATCCATCCTTCCGACATTTACGTCCAATATCAGGCACGGGGCAGGATTTACAGGGCCCGTCAAAAGGAGCCATAGTTCTCTCTCTCTCTCTCTCTCTCTCTCTCTCTCTCTCTAATCGACAACAAAAGGATTGGTGACAGTAAAGAGCGGTTAAAACATAAAAGAAGAGGTAATGCCAAGATGAGAGAGAGAGAGAGAGAGAGAGAGAGAGAGAGAGAGAGAGAGAGAGAGAGAGAGAGAGAGAGAGAGAGAGAGAAATTGCTAGTTATGAGTCTCATGGGGGTAGGAGGGTAGTAGGGGAGGTGGAAAGGGGGTGGAAGGGAGCTTAGAGGAGATCAGATTCTGGCCTGAGGGATGGAGGAAGGAGAGAGAGGGGAGAGAGAAGGTAGGGGGAAGAGGGATTATTTAGAGGGTGGGGAGAGGAAGGAGTGTGTGTGGAGTGAGAGGGGAGGAAGAAGACTGTGTGAAGAGAGGAGAGAGAGAGAGGAAGAACGGGATGGATAGCAGGGAGGGCAGAGAGTACAAGAAAAGGAGAAGATGTAAGAAGGAGAGATGAAGGAAGGAGAGATGAGGGAAGGAAAGAAGAAGGAAGGAGAGATGAAGGAAGGAAAGAAGAAGGAAGGAGAGATGAAGGAAAGAGAGATGAAGGAAGGAGAGATGAAGGAAGGAAAGAAGAAGGAAGGAGAGATGAAGGAAAGAGAGAATAAGGAACCAAGGAAACTGGACAAAGATTCATTCACAGAGACACGTCATCAATAAGGGCTTCCTACTACTCACACACACACACCCTTACTCCTATAGACACCCTTACTCACATAACCAGGTATTTCTATAGTATATGCCCTTACTCTTACAGCCAGGTATATCTATAGTCAAAGGGCTCCTCCTCATACAGAATTTTCCTCATATACCCAGACACTTCTATAGTTAAAGGGTTCTTCCTCACTCAAGCCCTTACTCCTTTAGCCGCCTTTACACCTATACAGCCCCACGTTTCTATAGTCAAAGGGTTCCTCCTCATTCATGCCCTTATTCCTACAGTCCCTATAGTTACACAAACATTTCCTCCAATAGTCAAACTTCAAGGACTAAAATATCCCCGAAAACCTCAGCATCTTATGTCGTGGTGGATCTTCTTGTAGACCGGTGACATGCATCGTGTACACTATGACTATGAATACCACAGACCCGATCGCCGTTCATTCCTCCACCCCATGGTATTTAATTAAGTGGATGCCTAGACACCCGGATTGAATGACTAGGAATACGGCCCATTTTTATTTATATTTCGTCTGCAGGATTTGAGAAGAAGCTAAACAAGTAAAATGGCGTTTGTTGTAGTTGGCAAATTTGTAGTGATTGATTTCTCCTAACCATGCCATGAAACGAATGATCTATATAATTATCATGGGCTATACTGAAGTAATTTGTTTTTCGGTGTTGCTTTGGAGGAATCAGTAGCGTCCAGTTCATCGACATCGACACAGGCTTCCTAATGACTGGAACAAATCATGAGTACCTAAAAAAAAAAAAAAAAAAAAAAAAATCATAGCAAAAATAATAATAATAATAATAATAATAATAATAATAGTAATAATAATAATAATAATAATAATAATAATAATAATAATAATAATAATAATAATAATAATAATAACAATAATAATAATAATAATAAAATAAAATCATAAATAAATAAATAAAAAGTCAAATACATCAACACCGAGTGATGAAAATAGAACATACAAAAATAAATAAATTACGATCGATGAAAAATGGAAAACACAAATCACGACAGGAATACATTAGAGAACAAATCAACTATATATTTAAGACTAGGAAATAAATCAATAATAAATGTGAATAAAACAGAAAACACGGTGCAGAGAATACATAACAACATAGGCTAGCCAGGGTATGGGAACCAGGAAGATGAATCACCAATACCTGTCTTGGGTTACACGTTTCTAATCCAATTGTTGTTTTTGTGTTTTTTATCATATATTGTTTTTATGGGAACCTGGAGATTTATACGAGTCTTCCCAACCCATTATACAACCTTAAGGGGCCCTGTGATGTGGTCGGAATATTGGAGGTAAATGAGTCCTTCAAATATTGCCACGAAACATCACCTAGGTTATAATTATGGAAGGCGCATGTTTCGTGGTATAGTCAGAAGAACCAGAAGCCTCCAATTCTCATACACGATCACAGGGTCCTTTTAAGAGAAGACTCACTGGATACTTTAAGGTGAGGATATACTTGTGGTACAGTACATTAAAGCGCCTTGATTCCTCTAAAGTATGCCAGGAAACAGGACCAGATTAGCAAAAAATAATGGGATCTGTTGTTGCCTGGAATACTTTGTTGGAGGAATCAGTAGCCCTTCAATATACCAAAAGAGATTCTCCCCTTCTGAATCTACAGTACAGCCACAATCAAATAACCACTAACAGTTTCCTTCCATCGTGAAAAATAAATCAGTATCATATCTGAAATCTATCATACAACACCTTACGTCAATTCAACCCCCTCAATTATTATTATTATGAGGTGCTGCAAAATCATGCATGTGTTGTTTTTCATTACTAAGATATTTACTACGATGGAAGGAAAGTGTTGGTGGATATATATATGATTGTGGCTGTACGGTACATCACGGTCACTATTCTCGTCCCCAACCACCATTCCTCACTCAGTCACCATTCTCTACCAACCTCATCGTCACTCCACTATCCTTCACCACAGAGCCACCACCTCACTCACTCATCCACCCACACCATCACTCAACAATCACACCCCTAACTCACCCAATCACTCCCACGCGGCACTCATCACTTGTCCACTCACCCACCAGCGTCACCACAACCATCATCACCACTGTCACCACCATAACTCGTGTCACCATCACCACCATCACCCTCACTATCCCCATCTCCATCATCTCTATCAATACTTCCTGCTACCATCCCCACCATCACCATCACCATAAATACCACCACACCACCACCGCCACCATCAACACTTCTTGCTACTATCCCCACCACCACCATCTCCCATCTCCCCACCCACTATCACCACCAACACTTTCTACTACCACCACCACAATCACTATCCTCATCACTACCACCAACACTACCATGCACCATCGTCATCACCACCACTCCCTGCACCACTATCCTCATATCTACTACCAACACCACCATCCACCAACACCATCACCAACACTCCCTGCTACCACCACCATCCCCAACCACCAAAACCACCACCACCACTTCCTGCCACTAGATGGGAGTGTGGGAAGTGCCTATAGAGTGCCGGGCAGGGGGACAGAACCAGGGGACTATAAATCTTAAAGCCATGGTAGGTAGAGAGAGAAAGAGAAGGGAGGGGGATGATGGAGAGAAACAGGAAGGAAGGAAGGAAGGAGAGAGAGGAGGGGAAGATGGAAGAGAGGGAATATGGGGAGGAAGATGTGGGTTTGGTAACTTCCTGCATGTGTGTGTGTGTGTGTGTGTGTGTGTGTGTGTGTGTGTGTGTGTGTGCTGGGTTATTCTCTATTGATGACTGAAGGGGAACATGGGATAGTACAGTACAGTAGACAAGAGCAGAAGGAAGAGACAAGGATGTAAGATAATAATAAAGAACAGGCTCACACCAAAAAAAAAGGAAGGAAGGAAGGAAGAAAAGGGCAATTCTAGAGGACGGGAACAAGGGCAAGAATGGGAAAAGTCAGGGCAAGGGTAAAGGGTAGTAAACAATGGCACGAGCAAGGGAAATGGTAGAGAAGATCCAGGGAGAGAGACAGAGTGAGTGGGTGGGTGGGCGGAAGGGGAGTGGAGAGGTATTGGGTGGAGAGATATGAAATATTTCCCAGGGCAGGATTTTCTCTCTCTCTCTCTCTCTCTCTCTCTCTCTCTCTCTCTCTCTCTCTCTCTCTCTCTGCGTCACGCCTCCTCAAATATTCTCAGCTCTGGTAAAAGATATGAGGGAAAGGGAGGAAGGATGGGAGAAGGGAGAAAGGCGAGAGATATAGAAGGAAGTGAAGGAAGAAGCCGGACACGGAAAGAGTAGGAGAGAGGAAGAAAGAGTAGGAGAGAGGAAGAAAGAGTAGGATAGAGGAAGAAAGACAGGATCCGGAATGATAGAGAAGGGATAGAGTAAAGAGAGGAAAAGGATGGGAAGGGATAAGAATAGCCTACAAAGGAGAGGAAGAGATAACACACACACACACACAAACACACACACACACACACACACACACTGATCGCATATCGTTAAACCAAAAATGAAATTCGCTATGGCTCAAACCGAAAATTCAGTAAGATATATTTCGCTGCATGTAAAAGCTGTCGCCGGCTTCATATCAACAACCAATATAGACTCAAGAATCAATAGGGTTATATACTTATCATTATTTTAATAGAAGCATCCTGGAAAATACATAGTGGTGTGAAGGATCCATATAACAACTATACATAAGAACTAAAGGTATATGTATATGGAATTAAATTATGGGAACTAACGGTATATGTATCCTTATAATTATATAGTCCTTCAATGATGGCGTGAAATAGAATATCACTAAAACGTTCTCTCTGCAACAAATGGAATCCACGTTTAAGGTCATAGAAAAAGGAAAAAAAAAAAAAAAATTGTTTGTTTGTTAAGGCATAATTTTTAACACCAGGAAGAATCATTGGGCTCGCTATATACTGAGCAGTATGTAAGGACAATGATAACCCTGATTTCTAGTTATGGTGTGTGGATAACATCAGGCCAATTAGTGATATAGGTTTATGTGGCATTTTTACATGGGTAGAAGTTGTAATGCAGCTGAGGCGAAGATAGGGTGGAACAGGAGGAGGAGGAAGAGAAGGAGGAGGAGGCCAACTACGACGATGAAGAGATGGAAAGGAAGGGATGAAGGGAGAACGAAAAGGGTAATGGGAGGAAGTAATAGGTGGAGAGGGGGACATAAAAGGAAAGTGGAGAATGGTGAAAATTGGTGGAAGAGAGGAAAAGGTTCAAGAAAGACAAACAGGAGGGTAGGAAGGAGAAAAGGGAGGATAAGGAGGCAAAGGGAAGAGATTGATTGATTGACTGATTGATATTAGGCGCCGCAACACCGAGGTCATATAGCGCCAGAAAAAGGTGATAGAGAGGTGTGACAGCAAGCAAGAAGGAAATAGGAAGAAAGGAGGGACAGATGAAGAACTGAAAGCTAGTGGCTGGGGCCGAAGGGGAGCCCAAACCCTTAAAAGTATTGCCCACATCACTAGAGGCAATACCCTCCTACGGGGAAGTGAAGAGAGAGGGAAGAGGATACGGAAGGGAGGAGAGGAGAAAAACGTGGGAGGAAGATGAGGAAGGGAGACGTGGGGAGACAAGGAGAATATCGTAGTGAAGGGGACTGGCCATGGGGAGAAGGGAGAAGAGGAGGATGAGGAAGGGAGAAGAGGAGGATGAGGAAGAGAGAAATAAGAGGTGACAAGGTGGAAAGTGGGAACTGATGAGGGAGGCAAAAGGGAAGGTGTGAGGGAAATGCGAAGAGGAGAGGTAGGAGGAGACAAGGAGAACATGTGAGTGAGGGAGACCATTGGGAGGATAGGAGTCAGAGATGAGGGGGAATGAGGAAAACGTGGGGGGGGGAGGAGAGGAAATCGTGGAGAGGGAGGAAGGGTGGGGGGGTGAGGGTAAGAAAGAGGGGGGAAAGAAGGGGGAATTGTGAGAGTAAGAGAGGAAAGGAAAGAGAGGAAAGGAAAGGAGAGAGGGAGGAAGAGAGGCCATGGGGGGGGGGGGGTGGAGGAAGGGTACCCAGCTCCCTGAACCCCACCTGAATAAATCAAGTTGAATCTGGCCGGCTGGAAAAAACAGAGAAAGAGGCGAACTTCCGAGGTCATCCTTCACGTGACTGTCCTGTCATGTCATCTCTTGTCCAGTATTGCTTTACCCTACCCTTTCCTACCTTGCCCTGCCCTGACCTGCCCTGTACTGTCCTGTCCTGCCACTTACCCTGCCCTAACCTGCCCTGCTCCGTCCTGGCCTATTCTGTATTGCTTTTTCTTGCCCTACCCTACCCTGTCCTCTCTGCTATCTGCTCTGCCCTGACACTCGTCCTGCCCCTTCCACAGACTCAGCCTTGTCTCGTCATCTGTCCTGCCCTGTTCTACCCTTCCTTGCCGTGCTACATATTCTCGTCTTCCCCCGTATAGCCATTTTATCTTCGCTTTGCACTACCAAGACTCATCCTGCTCTCTCGTGTACGCTATCTACCTTGCTCTTTCCCTACCCTTTTCTGCCCTGCATTGTCTACCCTCCTCTGTTCTGCCACCTACTCTTCCATACCTTATTCTCTCCTGTCTGTTCTATTAACTGTCCTTCCACACCGTCGCCATATTGTCCTGACCAAATTAAAGGAAAATCACTTGCTGGAAAAATGGAAAGCTACTGATTGCCCTAAACTCTACAATAAAACATACCTCCTACTCGTATACATATTAAGCTTGTTACTGACATAGTTTGGTGATCGCTATAATAGCCCTCCAATTTACCAACACGAGAGCATCCCCTTCAAGAAACGAAATTGAACTGAAAAGAAGGCAATGTTAGGAGAGCAGATGGAAGGAAGGAGGATGGAATAATGACAGTAAAACTATTAATAACAATACCAAGAAGAAGGAGGTGGATGTGAATAGCGTATGAGGAGAATGAATAATGTTAGCGTGGGTGAATTACAGTGTGTCCCACAAGTCTGGAACCAAGCAACATAACAACATGAACAGATAAATAATGACTGTATCCCCAGAATCCACATAATCCAAACTGAATAATACTAACCTTATTGAATTAATTCCATATGTGTATAACTATAACTCACCGTCTATAAAGAATTCTATTTTGTGCTACGGCGGAACGATTACTATATTATGGCACATGACACCCGCAGTTACCAAGATTCGAACCTGTACACCCTGAACCTACGATTTACTAAGCTCTTCCCACTGAGCTACGACGGGTGCATTATCAAAAGTAACATTATGGCCCACTACCAAACTGTACTGTAGCCGGCAATGCTTTATAGTATCACATAAGATATAGTACATTTTTAGTTTCGACAGTGTGAGTTTACTGGTATATCTGGATGTTATTTTCAGCTAAGGTTCATGAATATAAGTATCACAATGAGCCACAGACAGACACACAAAGACGTAGAGAGATACGAAAACAAAATTAATATTCAATTATCAGTATAACTAGACACATTAAATAAATAAGCCTAAGCTATTAAACGGATTGAACCAGATGTACAGACAGACAAATTAATAGATGAGTGGATATTCTGATATGTAAGTATCTAGCTAGATAAATTGATAGACACGTATTTAGACAGATAGACAGATAAACACAAGGATGGGCAGATGATTAGACATACAATACAGGTAATAGAGAAAACAGAAACGCAGACAAAAGTATAGTCGGGTGCAATGTTAAGGGAATATACTTTTGTTGGTGAATTGGAAGGTCTGTGATTCCTCCAAACTATTCCACGAAACAGATCCCCTATTAATACCAGTGAGGGCGTCTGTCTTCTGGCATTGTTACGAGGGATCAGTTGACCTTCCAATTCACCAACACGAGAATTTCCCCTTTATAGGAAAAAAAAAAAAAAAAAAAAGGATAACATAAAAAACAGAGAAATAATAAAAAATGCCATTAATATTTACCCCCTCATTAAATTGAGATGTGAGGCATTTTTATTATTTAACTTATTACTAGGCCACAGTCTACTAAATTCAAGTATAAAGTTATATTATGGTTGCAACATGTTTATTCATTTATGCCGGGGGGTGTTCATAATGTTAATAATGTGAAGTCAGAGCGGAGGAGGGTCGCCGAGGGGGTGGGCTACTGAATAATAAATGAAGGGTGGGAGAGCAACGTGGAGAGTAGAGGAGAGGAATGGGGGCCAGTGGGGGGGAAAGGATGAGAAGGAGGGAGAAAGGAAAAGGAAAGAGAGAATTAAAGAAGGTACCGGCAAGCCATACGAAGGGAAGGGAACACACACACACACACACACACACACACACACACACACACACACACACACACACACATACACACACACAAAGAAACAAACAAAACAGGCGAGTAGAAAAGAGAACGTCCTTGCCTGTGAAATCGTAACTAATCTTATAGGTCAGCGTGACTTTCAAGAGCGTGCAATCGATGGTAAAGGTTCAACCCAAGCCTATACGGTACTATGAGATTCTATGGTCGTGTTAATTACCACCAGAGGTCACTGTAATCGCATGTCTTGTTTGTGTAGTTATTTGTTTACTTTTCACAACACAAATATGGCTCTTGTAGAAACACTAGAAGGGTTTATGCTCCATAGAGTACCACATGTATAGAATTTGATAGTACAGGTCCATTTAATTCAACACTTCATTCCCTCCTCCTTCCCTATATCAATTTTTCACAACGTTAACTGCGTTTAGCTGAAGAAAGCAAATGCGTATCTTGGATTTGTTTTCATGTATAATACCGAATAGTTATATGCGTCGTGGGCCAGGCAGGCAGACAGGCAGGGCCACGGGTGCCACCCAACACATGTCATTCCTGCCTCACATTTTCAGAGCCCACCTTGGTCTTAGAATATTCTCGCAACTTCTTATCTACAGTCGATAACATAATATATATACTTTTGAGTCCTACTTAAGTATATGAGTTTATGTGGTCTTGTTATACACAACAATTTATGTAAAACGAATTATAATTAAACATATGCAAAGTTTTTATGCAATTTGGATAACAATGAATTTCTGCCGTCAACTATATTACTTTCCCTATATTGTCTCCCTATGAAAGGACTTACTAACTCAACCATGGGACTGTGAAGTAACAAACAATGATGTCGTTATCATAATAAGCTTAAAATTATTCATAGTTTTTTATTCACCAGATAGAGGTACACTCTGTTATATATCCATATGTTTACGTATCGCTACCATATCTCCCGTGTGGGTAGGCTAATCAGGCACTCGAGATTGAAGAACCTTATGGGAGAAACCCTTGACGGTAATTTGAGGGCAACTGAATCCTTCGAACTATTTCACGAAACAGATCCCCTCTTAGTAAAATTGAACTGATTTGTTTTATACATGTTTTCTGGGATAGTTTAGAAGAATCAATAGCCTTCCAATACACCAAAGGAGGTTCTACACGTAAGCTATCATCTGTACCTTATTGGAAATACTTTAGTGAACCCATTCTTGATTTCCTGACTCAGAGGGCATCGAGGATTTATGTGGTTAGTAGTTATTATCCACCATTTTATAACCGAACCAAACCAGACACACACCATGAGTTAAACTGTTCGAGCATTCCTGCAATCGTTTCCAAATTGAATATACTCAATTATTATTATTATTATTATTATTATTATTATTATTATTATTATTTTTACTGGCGAATATGTACAGTCAGCGGCAAATGTACAGTCTGCAGCAAAAATGTCTTGTCGCCACACCTGCCAAGTCACGAAGTAAGTATGGTATTAAAAGCTTCATGGGCTCGTAAACTGAGAAACAAAGAACTGTATTAATCTAACCTCTGGATATCGTATTTCTGTATGGTGAATGTGTTTATTCGATGATTAACCTTTATGTAATCTTTTAAGAAGTGCTGAGTGAGGCGACAACACGACTTTTGCCGCAGACTGTGCAAGCTTCCTCATTAAATTTCTTGTGTTTTCCGTAAATGTAATGCAATTCAAAACAAATTACACATCAACACAACTAAGTACTTATTTATAACTACTAAACACTGGAATGTACGGAAAACATGTATCTAAAGTTTGTTTACTTAGAAGGGAATCGATGAATTTATCAAGGTTTAAAGAAATACTAATGTTTTATACTGGGTAACAATTACTGAACCCAACTGTAGTACTGGGTAACAACTACTGAACCCAACTGTATGTACTGGGTAACAACTACTGAGCCCAACTGTATGTACTGGGTAACAACTACTGAACCCAACTGTATGTATTGGGTAACAACTACTGAATCCAACTGTAAATATTCGGTAACAACTACTGAGCCCAACTGTATGTACTGGGTAACAACTACTGGACGGGACTGTATGTACTGGGTAACAACTACTGAGCCCAACTGTATGTACTGGGTAACAACTACTGAACGGGACTGTATGTGGTTCCGAGACACTTCACTGCGTCACAAAATCACCGTCGGTCTGAAAGGTAAAGTGTTAATCAAGTGCAGCTGTTCCTGTTTTGGGGAGAGGCTGTGGTGGTGGTGGTTGGTCTGTATCCTCCACCATCAACACCATCAACACTATTACCATCATCATCTTCCTTATCACTATTTTCATCATCACCATCAATATTATCTACATCACCTTCACAACCATCACCATCAACACCATCAACACTATTACCATCATCATCATCCTTATCACTATTTTCATCATCACCATCAATATTATCTACATCACCTTCACAACCATCACCATCAACATTATCAACATTACCATCCCCACCACCATCAACAATATCAACATCACCATCATCACCTTCACAACCATCACCATCAACACCATCAACACTATCAACATCACCATCATCATCACCATCAACACTATCAACACCATCAACATTATCAGCGCATATGTGTGTGTGTGTGTGTGTGTAAGCGGGCGTACGCTTGTGTTTGGGGGCAAGAAGGTATGTATGTGTACGTAGATGTATGTGTATAATATGTACATACAAGGAAACCAGGCAGGTAGGTTAGAGAGTGTATTGAAGGAGAAGCAACCCATCAAGTGGTGTTCAAGAGGGACTATCTACTCGTAAACACTCTCAAAGGCCGAGTAAACAGTAGGCAAAGGTGTACGTATGTATAGTGGACGTATGAAGGTGATGTGTCCAAAAATGCCGGGGGAGATAGAGGAGTGTGTGTGTGGGGGGGGGGGGAAGGAGCTTACAGGGGAATGAAAAGGGAGTGTGGGGTGGTAATGGGAAAAGAAGGGTGTTTGTAGATGGGGTGGTAATGGGAAAGAAAGGTGTGTGTGTGTGTTACTGGGAAATCAATGTGGGGTATTACTTGTGCATGAAAGGGAAGTGTGGCATTGAGGGAGGGGAGTCTGGGATGGGGTACTGGTGAATGAAAGAGGAGTGAGTAGGGGTGATACTGGGGGATGGGGTGTTACTGGGGTGTGGGGGGTGGTACTGGTGGATGAAAGGGGGAGAGTGGGGGTGGTACTGGGGAAATGGAAAGAGGATATTTGGAGTAACAGGGCAGATCGGCAGGTTTGGGTAAGACATAAATGTGTTACAAAAGGACCTCACACACACACACACACACACACACAAAAGGACCTCACGCACGCACACACACACACACACACACACACACACACACACACACACACCAAGAAACTTTCAGAAGCGTAATTTCCGCACGAGGCAGATTTTTGCACGTATCTATTTCCTATTTCTTTCACTTCTTCCCCGTCTTCATCTCCCATTCTTTCTCTCACTTCCCTGACTCTCATTTCCTGTTGTCTTTACTGAAATTCTACGTATTACTTTTATTCGCTGGTCGATAACTGCACATGTATTGTAGAGTCAATTCATCTATTTAGGTTAGGTTAGAGTGAAAATGGAAAGGGATGGAAAGAATGGCATAAGAAGATGTAAGGAAGTAGTATCCTTTCAATGACACTAAGATTTTTTGTTGACGAATGGGAGGGGTTGGTTTGGATAGGTTTAATTAGGTAAGGTTAGGTTAGGCTAGGTTAGAGTGAAAATGGGAAGGGATGGAAAAGAATGGCATGAGAAGATGTAAGTACGTATCATTATCACCATCACCACCCCCACCATCACTACCATCATCACCTCTCCACCACTACCATCATTACTACCACCACTACCATGACCCCCATCACCACCACTACCATCATCACCATCACCACCACCACTACCATCACCCCCCACCACCACTACCATCATCACCAACACCACCACCATCATCATCACCACACATTACCTTCCTTTCTTTTCACCTCACACAAAGAGCAATAAAAAAATGTGAAAATCCGCTCGCTGTTCCTAATGAACCGGGGGTATGGGGGGGGTAAGGGGGGAGGGAGGAAGGGGGGAGGTGGTAGAAGGAGAGGGCCCTGGAGAGAGAGAGAGAGAGAGAGAGAGAGAGAGAGAGAGAGAGAGAGAGAGAGAGAGGAGAGAGAGAGAGAGAGAGAGAGAGAGAGAGAGAGAGAGAGACTTATAGCTGTAAAAAATATAATTCAGGCTAGTAGGCTCTTTGCTCCCATACATAAAAAATACTGCCTACATACATACATACATGAATGATCAATACACACAGCTCCGTGAGAGTTGGATTAGCGATTAGCATAGGAGTATAGCCTGGATCATCTTTGTGAAGAGTCAGTTGCTCGCTGGCAACCCATCTAACCTTTAACATTTCTTCATCCTCTTCTCATCCATTCATTCATCCACATCTCTCACACCTTCCCTTACTTCTATGGCACCATCCTCACACACAAGACTGCACATCTCACCATCCACATCCTCACAGACCTACTATAAGTTACTACGGTGACACCTATGTTTGTCTCACCTTTGTTTAGGCGATTAGAATGTTACTAATTCTTCCAAACTGTGCCACATATGAACAACTCTGTGGAGGGAGTCTGTTTTTTGGCGAAACGTGGAGAAATCTTAAGAATAACCCCACATAACTGTAAACCATGTATGTTGTCTAAAGATGTTATATGTGTAAACCATATGTAACTGTATAGAATTTTCTATATGGTACAACGTTTCTTACCATTTTGGACCCTCTCCAGGTAATGTATATAGTCAAAGTTGTTGAAATTGAAAATATGTAAATGTTATAAATTAATGTTACCATTTTACATTCATGAGTTTGCAAATGTCAAGTTTCCCGTGTTGGAATCATAATCCCTTAATACGCCACCTTATGTACTATATTCTTATGCCCCTTTAAGCCCACCTCCCCTATCACCAACATAACACCCATTCCTTTTACATACCATATGCTATATCCCAAGTGTGTGCTTCATTTTCTTTTTCTAGGAGAGTTTCGTTCAGTAGGGTTGAAATAGGATACGCTACCATGGGTTACATCAAGTCATCAACAAGCCATAACATTTATCAGTGAACAATAATAGTAAGTGCAACGATCCAGTAATAAGAAAATTACTTTGGGTATATAATCTTCCCTTTCACCCTATCACAAATCACGTCATTCCTACTGTCATGTCCTAAAGCCCCATCGCTACCCACAGCCAGCCAGCCAGCCAGCCAGACCCAGTACCAACAACAATAAGCAGGAGACACAAAAACACGACACACCCAGACGGCAACACCACCAGCTGGACCGCCCCACGTGGCCTCAGATTGGTCGGCTCCCACCTAAATAAGCCTTCCTGAGCCTCTCTGCCTACCCTACTACTTTCTCAATAAACAAATCCCTCCCGTTCGTCCTATATTCTTAAGAGTGGTGTGTATGATGAAAGGAAAATAGAAAGGGGAATTAGGTTGGAGATGGAGGGAATAAATGAGGAGGGTGGGAGAGAGGAAAGAAGGACAAGACTTTATTGACAAAAGGAAAAGAAGGAGAGAGAGACATAAAGTGAAAAAAAGTAACTCAGTGATGGAAAATTAATAAAAGGCAGAAAGAGAACAAATAAATAAATAAAAATAAACACTGACTGAAGAGAAGATCGCGAGGCAGCAGAATCAAAACACAAAATAGGAATAAGAAAAACAAAAAACAGAGAATACAGATGAAAATCAGGAAGGTAAAGATGGAAGGAAGAGGAGCCAAGGGGAGAGAATAGACTAAGGCAAGAGGTAGGGGAGAGGGGTGGAAGGGAGGTGGGGCAGCTGGTCGTAAAATTTCATTCAGTGTGGACCGCGATAGAATCTGGTGTAAATGTCGACGTATTATTACTGCGACGAGTAAACAGGAAGAGGTAACGGGTGGGGGGGAGGGGGAAGGCCATATAATAATATATATATATATATATATATATATATATATATATATATATATATATATATATATATATATATATATATATATATATATATATAGAGAGAGAGAGAGAGAGAGAGGAGAGAGAGAGAGAGAGAGAGAGAGAGAGAGAGAGAGAGAGAGAGAGAGAGAGAGAGAGAGAGAGAAGAGAGGAGAGAATATAATAATATTATATAACATGATACACACTACACACACCATACAGCATTATCAAACAACTTCATAACTCAAACCTCCGTACTCAATGACGCACAAGTAGGCCATATTTCTTGTATCAAGTGTGTTTCCTGATAAATTAAGACCCCTAATGACTGCTAACTATCTATGCCTGGAGAGATGAAGGTTTTACCTTAAAGGTAATGACGCCCCTTCAGTTCCGAGTCAGTCCTTTCAGCTCTTCAACTGTCCCTCCTTTCCTTCCTTTTCCTCCACTCTATCTCATCTCTTCCTGTTGCAAGCTAACGGTCATACCACGCTGAAAGTACCGCTTCCTGTTGCAATGTCAATATCCTCTCTCCAGCTTTATGAGGACCTGGGTCCAGTACAGTAGGTTGTTGCCAACTCAGCATTTCTTTCATTCATTGCTTGATATTCCTGTTATAACCTAAATAATATACAGCGTGGTGGGTAGTCTTTAAGATTCATAATACCTAATTGCTATCATTACTTGAATTACACACTCACAACTATGGTGCAAGTGTGGCTCGATGATATCCTCAACGAACACTGTAACTCGTGTTGCTATCCTGGTTGCTATCCACAATCAATCGTTTGGCGTGAGGAGTGCACCGACGTATCTTTTTTTAATCATGTGTCCCCACAATATCCACTGTTTTTTTTTTTCCGGTCGGGGCCATCAGTGGGAACCGTCCGTGGTGTCCGAATGCTGATTGACGAGCTCGAGTGTTAAATTTCGTTCCGAGTTTGGAGAGCAATTCAGCCAGGGTGTACACGGTTAAAAGTCCAAATACAATCAGAGAGGGAGGATCAAGGCAGGGAGGGGGAGCGAGAGAGAAAATGGAGACGCGGAATAAATGGTAGAGGCAAGAGTTGGGGGAAAAAAGAGGAAGGAATGGACGAGGTGGAAAGAAAGGAAATGGGTACTGGTACTGTAAAAGTTGAGCGTTAAGGGAGGGGATATAAAGTGGTAGAAGGAGGAAGAGGAAGCAGGGAAAGGGAAGGGATAGTAATATGCAAAGAGCATGAATAAGAAATTGGGTATGATTGGATGGATAGGCATGACATACAGGTAGGAACGATAAAGATGGAGACAGCGAGAGAAATGAAGTTATGAATTTGATCTTGATACTGTAAAAGCCAGGCTGGTTAGTTTTGCTTCTTGGATACCGTTTCCTCAACCCGTCAGTACTAACAGTAACGACAAAACTATAATAATTTACACCTTGTTACCAGTTATGTGGGATTTTCTTTACCAGTACATAATATTATAAGGGTGGTAAAAAAGGGAGGAATTAAGTAGATTGCATTTTTCGTGCTTTTAAATAATTGCATGACAGCTAGTGTTTGCTAAGGAACAACATTAGAAGAATAACTGTATAATATATATAAATTAAGAGAGAGAGAGAGAGAGAGAGAGAGAGAGAGAGAGAGAGAGAGAGAGAGAGAGAGAGAGAGAGAGAGAGAGAGAGAGAGAGAGAGAGAGAGAGAGAGAGAGAGTGAGAGTGAGAGTGAGAGAGAGAGAGAGAGAGAGTAGGACATAGAAAATCAGTGGAGTGAAGGATGAAAAACACAATCGTGAAGTATGTGAAAGTAAGGAAGGGAGAGCGTTATTATGGAGGGGAGAATATCTTGATATGACTTCGAAGGCTACCGGTTTATCCAAATTTAAGTCAGAGAACAGACGTCCTCAATGTTACTAATACGGGACCTGTTTCGTGTCCTAATTTGGAGGAAAAAGTAGCCCTCTAATTTACTAACAAGGGATTCCCTCTTAGTTAAACACAAGCAGCCAGGGTTTGTATGGTCGGTAATATAATCGGAGGCTACTGATTCCTCTACAATGTGCTAGGCAACAGACCATCAATATTGAGGTAGACTGTTCACTGTCACGTTATGGAGGCAGCCTCTAACTCGCTTACAACTATTATATGGTACGGTTTCTTCATCCTGGTGAAAATGCGTCGAATCACTTCAAAAGTAATATGACATTTGATCCAAGTTTCGCGTATATTCCGGTGATTATATGTTCAGATAAGTATTTAGTTGTGTAAATTTATGGTGCACTATACTTGGATTGCATTATATTTACCGAAAAAGCCAAGAAATTAAATGACGGAATGGGAATATATTTGCTAGGTTAAGAGATGGAGTACAGTAATGTTTACTTTATTTTGTTTATTTTTTCCGCATTCACAAACTCGAAAATACTAGTAGGTAGATATTGTTACTATGTTTGTTTTTCATCCACTACATCTCCATTTGGCTAAGTACACACCGGTGGACACACACACACACACACACACACACACACACACACACACACACAAAAACTGAGGCAAATTACATCCTTCCCTTCCAATTGGACGCAAAACACGACTTTCAACCACTCTGTCAACAGCCTGCTCGCCCACTCACTCTGTACTTGGCCTAATAACCTCTCCTCCAATCCTCTCTCTCTTTCCCTCTTCTCTCTCGTCGTCCCCTCCTTACCTACCGACCTACCTGTCCCCCTTTCTCCCTACGTACCCATTTCTATTTCTACTTTTCTCTCCTATCTTTTCTTGTCTCTTTAGCAGTTACTGTCTCTCTCTGTGTTTTCCCTTTCTCTCTCTGTTTTTCTGCCTGTTTTCCCTCTTTTCCTTCCTCTTTATCTACCAGTCTCCAAGTCTATTTTACATTTCCTCCTGTCTCTACCTTTAGCTCCCCCCCCCCTTTCCTACTTCCCTCCCTACCAGTCTACCTACCCCTTTCCTTTGAGTCTGCCTCCCTTAGCCTCTATCACCTTTTCTCCTCTCCTACCAGTCTATTCTTTCCCCACCTGTACTCCCAACCTGCCTTTTCTCCCTCCACTCCTGCCTCCATAATATAATCCCTCTACCTACTCCATTTTCTATTAAGAGTTCCATTTTTTCTCTCAATCTTCATCGTTCCATCAACTTCTTTCATTTCTTTTCTCTTATGCCTCTCTTTCTCTCTTATTATCATCATCAGCATTCACTATTTCTTTTCTTCCTTCCTTCCTTCTCACTTGTTAACTTCCATCAAATTCTGTCTCCTCTTTTCTCCCGTTTTTCCTCTCTGTTCCCCCTCATTCTAATTCTCCTCTGTCTCTCTCCTTTCCTCTATACCTTGCTTCCTTCCGCCATCCTCCACCTAATCATTTCTCCTTTCCTTCCTTCCTTCCTTCCTTTCTGCTTCCCTCTTTCAAATTGCATTAGACTTTACTCCTTTCCTCACTCTTTTTCTTTATGTTTCTCTCTTGTTTGTTCTTGCTTTGTCCTTTCACTGCCCTCTCTGTTCTTCCTTTCCCCTTGTCTTCCCTTCCTGCCTTGACTATCATCCCTTCAATTTAACATTTTCTCCCTCTCTTTCTCCCTCCCTCCATTCCTCCTTCCTTCTTTTTTTCTATCTCTATTTGTATCTATCTCACTCTTCTCTTCTTTCCCTTTCACTCTTCTACCCCCAATCTCTCTCTCTCTCTCTCTCTCTCTCTCTCTCTCACTCTCTCTCTCTCTCTCTCTCTCTCTCTCTCTCTCCTCTCTCTCTCTCTCTCTGTTATTCTTGTGTGTGTGTGTGTGTGTGTGTGTGTGTACAGAGAGTGTGTGGAGAGATGGGGTATATGTTGTGTCAGTGTGCAGGGAAGGTGTGACATTTTCAAAGGGTAGAAAGTGTGAAGGGTAAAGAGAAGGTTTATGTAGAATGCCAGCGTGTAAAGAAAGAGCCTATAGAAAACAGAATGAAAGATAGGTCTGCAAACTTGTAATGTGGATAGTGTGTGTAATGTAGAGTGTGTGTAATGTGGGGAGAGCCTGAAATGTGAATAATGTGAAGTGTGTGTATGTAATGTGGATAGTGTGTGTAATGTAGAGTGTGTGTAATGTGGGGAGAGCCTGAAATGTGAATAATGTGAAGTGTGTGTATGTAATGTGGAGAATGTGTGTAATATAGTTTGTGTGTGTATTATGGAGAGTGTGTGTAATGTGAAGGTGTGGTGGAAATGGCAGAGTGGGCAGAATAGGGTGGTGGGATGTAAAATGAAGTTATGTAAAATTAGGGAGGCCGGAGGAGAAGGGAATGGAGGGGCCTAACTACCTTTCCTCACTGCCTCACTCTTTTTAGGTCTGGGCACTCATTTTTTCACCCTCGTTATGTATACCTCTCAGAAGGAATATATTTCAATAAAACTTCTGGATCCAGTTCCTCATCTAGTGCTTTTAATATAAACATAGTAAATATCTACACATAGATTTTTGCGTAAGCTTGGTAACAAACAGTCAAACAGAGACAAACAGATAAACAAAACAAACCGAACCATAAACATCACCTCCGGGCGGAATTAACATAAATCTCAACCGATAATCCTTCTCTTCAGAACGGCTTCCTCTTTTAATGTACTGTACGGACTCAATATAAATGGTGTTTCAATCATTTCAGCAAGTGGGAGGGAAGTCTTTCAGATGTTCGAATCCCAAGTGACAAACCGAAGAGTATAAAATTTTCTAATGTTTACTTTACTTTGATCACGTTATACTACTCACCCTCTCCCAGGTTCACAAGTATACTGCTGCATCATATTACCTGGGGGGAAAGGAAAATAATACATTAATAGGTATACAGTACAAAACGTCAATACTGGCAAGATTGTCATTTAAGTGGGTATTACAGTGTTGGTAAATTTGGACCAACTGATTCCTCCAAACTATTCCAGACAACATGCCACAGTTATAATAATATTGTTCACATTGTCCTGATTCCGGGCATAGCCGACATTGGAGGAATAAAGGCACTCCAAGGTACCAAAAATGTATTACACCCTTAACATTAATACTGCCAAGGTAGTTCACATAGAGTACAAACATGCAAATAATTCCAACAGATTTTAACAGCCAAGAAATAAACATAATAATGAATGACGTGTTTGGATTATGAGGAATAAAACCAGAAAAAAATATCATGTGAGTTATGGTAGCTTAGGATAGGAAATGCAAATAATAAGACCTGACATATTATATATTTTATATGTTGAGAACAATATGTTATTATATATATCGTTTTTATTCATCTCTTCTCACTGGAGTTTGTTTTTACAATCTTCCTCTTCTGAATTTTTCTGTTACTTCTCATCAATTATCTCATTCCTTATGCTCTATTACCTCATCTTAGGGGTTGCTTACATATTATGCAGTCTCCCTTCTCCACTTTTATATTTGTATCATTTACTTTTTACTATTCTTCTACATTCTTCACGGTTCTGCTCATTTCTTAAGAGATTATACGTTTTACAGTATTCTTCCTCTCCCAGTTCCCTCTTTCCCTCTCCTCACTGTCTCCTTCCCTATACTCGCCAAACTTTCCTCTATGTTATTTGAGCAAGTTACCCGACCGGGGAATCAAAACCTGAGCCAAAGACTGTGACTGCAATTTGTGACTGTGTGATTTTTGGGTTTCCTATAAATTCTTAGAAGTCGTATGTACAGTTGCCTAAAAGTTCTTCTTTACCTCCTGTTTTGTGTCTGGCGTAGATGTGGCAGCATAACACTATTCGAATTACACTTATGAAAGAGGCCAATCTCACTGCTGAATCATCCTGTAATGTATCAGAAGTGATCCGAACGTGTCCAGCGTTGCCACAAGTACCCTACAGCCACTACAAGGGGGTAAAGAAGAACCTTAAGCCAACTGTACATTTCCCACTTCCACTGTCTCGTTGTTCTTCTCCCTCTGTGATCCACTGTAGTCTGCAAATTCGAAGGATCGGATTCCTCCAAACTATACAAGTTAACTAAAGACCTGTGACAGCTTGAGGAACTTCAACAACAACAACAACAACTAAAGACCTGTTGGGTGTACTGTGTTAAAATGTTTCGTTGTGCACTTTGGAGACATCAGTAGCTTCCATATTTATTCCGAGGGGAAAAAAGGCCCCTAAAATAACCCCCCTCTCCCCCTCTCCCTGGTTTTCCTTCATCCCTCCCTCTCTCTCACTCAACCCCCATCACTGACGAACCCAATCCATTATATATTCAATGTTAAGCCCCCCTAATTATCACTCCCCCTGGCCAGCCGCTGGACCAATTAGGCCGCTAGTTGAGGTAATTTCGTCAATGATTACATGTGAAAGAATGATGACGCTCGGTACAATATTTTTCGGAGTCTGGGTACGAGAGAGAGAGAGAGAGAGAGAGAGAGAGAGAGAGAGAGAGAGAGAGAGAGAAGGGAAGCACTCACTCCATTTTCACACCTCACTGCCTAGCTCCTCCTCCACACTTTCACACCCCACAAACTCGGAAGGCTTTGCATTCTCCTCTCACATTCCTGTATTAATTTGTATGTAAAATAAGGTGGTACAGTCAGATTGTACAGTCATGCCCGCTGCCACCAGAGGTCAGTGTAACTCTTCAAGGCTTGACCTGTGGTGTAGTATATCATATATTTAAAAGGTGGAAGTACAGTGTTGGTAAATCTGGAGTAAATTATTCCTCCAAACTATTCCAAGCAACAGAATACCACTATTTTTGTTCATCTGGTCCTGTTTCCTGGCATACTTTGGAAGAATCAAGGCACTCCAATGTAACAAAAGTGAATTTCCCCCTTTAATTTTCATCATCTATACATGACTGGAGAGAGTAATAAGTCCATCTCTATACAATACCCACGAGTGCCATGTTTGTTTTTGAATAGGAAGCATAAAAATCGACAAGCAAACCAAGCGAATACAATACAGTGACCTCTGGTGGTAACGGAGATGACTTTGGAATCTGAATGTGCTTTCTTTCGTCTTCGTTGCCTGAACTTGAACAATTTTATCATCCCTGCTAAAGTCTGTTATTATTTTCCAGATACACTTCTGCTAGATTTGTCCACCAGTTTTATTTTATTATTGCCTCTTTTATATTTATTAACTTATAATGTCAGTCTTTTTTCTCGTTTCCCCTACATGGCTTCAATCACTTCCACTGTCAGTATCTATTTATTTTTTCATCTCTCTCTCTCTCTCTCTCTCTCTCTCTCTCTCTCTCTCTCTCTCTCCTTCCTACCCACATGCACTACCTTGATTCTCTCTCTGCGCAGTGTCTCCCTTCGTTCGTCTCACTTCCCTTCTTCCTCCCCCTAACCCCTTCTCTCCCTCCTCCCCTTTCCCTCCTTCCTCCCTCTAACCCCTTCGTTACCCTTCTCTTCCTCCTCCCCCCTTCTCACACTACTTCCCCTCCTCGTTAATTTTCTTCAATTGAGCATGACACCCCTTTCCCCTATCTCTCCATTTCTTTCCTCTCCTCCTTTGCATATATGTGCCGTCCTCACCCCTTCCTCTCTCCCTCACTCCTCCCTGACTAATTCTCCCTACCCAATACCTCACTCCTTCCCCCTGAACCCCTCCTCCTTGACCCAGTATCTCCCTGCTCTCCCTCCTCTCTACCCAATACTTTCTTCCTTCCCTCCTCCTCCCTGACCAGTACCACCTCCCTTCCTTCCTTTCCTCCTCCCTGACCAATACTTCTAACCCAACCCTCCTGCCTAACCAATACCTCCCTCCCCTTTCCTCATCATCCCTTAGCCAGTACCTCCTTCCCCTTCCCAGCTCCTCCCAGACCAATACCTCCCATTCTCCCCTCCCTACTCCCTAACCCAGTCCTTCTCTCTTGCCTCCCTTCTCTCCTCCTCCCTTAACCAATACCTCCCTCCCCTTCTCTCCTCCTCCCTTACCTAGTCTCTCTCTCTCTCTCTCTCTCTCTCTCTCTCTCTCTCTCTCTCTCTCTCTCTCTCTCTCTCTCTCTCTCTCTCACTCTCTCTCTCTCTCTCTCTCGCCTCCCCAGCATGATATAATTCAAGAAGGGTGACATGGCAAGCCGACACTCCCGCTTTCATCCCCTCACTTTTAACCTTGACCTTCACCCTGACCTTGACCTTCACCCTGACCTTGAAACTGGCCTGACCTTGATCTTCACCCTGACCCTGGCCCTCGCACTGACCTTCACCCTGACCCTGGCCCTCCCACTGATCTTGATTCTAAGACTAACCCTGACCCTGATACTGACCTTGATTTTCACTCTGACCCTGACTCCGACCTTCGCACTAACCCTAAGACTAACCCTGACCTTGATACTGACGTTCACCCTGACCTACACCCTTACACTGACCCTGATATTGACCTTGCCCCTGACCTTCACCCAGATCCCGACACTATAAAAAAAAACACTGACCCTTACCTTCTCCCTGACTCTGACACTCACCCAATATTTCTCCCTGACACTCACACTTACCCTAACATTCTCCCTGACCATGACCTTTCTCCCTGACTCTGGCACTGTCATTCACACTCACCCTAACTTTTTCCCTGACCCTGACCTTCACAGTGACTCAGAAGACCCTGAACCCGAGACTATCCGGCACTGACCTTCTCCCTGACCCCTGCGTTGACACTCACCCTAACATTCTCCTGACCATGACCTTCACCCTGACCCTGGCACTGACACTCACCCTAATCTTCTCCCTAATCCTGACACTGATATTTATCCTAGCTTCCCTGACACTCACTGCACTGACACTCACCCTAACTTTCTCCCTGACCCTGCACTGACCTTCACCCTGACCCTGGGCCCTAAAATTCTCCCTGACCCTGACGCTGGGACGGAAACACAAACTGATTCACAAGGGACTGAGAGATTAAGGGTGGGAGAGGTAAGGTGTGGTAGGAGGAATGGAGGGGAGAAAGGGGGGTGGTAGGAGGTAGAGGTAGTGGTGGTGGGGCAGGAAAGTGGGGGTATATATTCGTAGATGGGAAGGAAGTGGTGCATGGTGAGGGGGGGGGTGAAATATTGGTGAGGGAGGGGGGGGTGAAATATTGGTGAGGGAGGGGTGTGGTGTAGGGAGTGTGGTGGTTTTGAAAGGGGGAAGTGGGGGTGTATTGGTCGAGGGGGGGAAGTGGGGGTGTATTGGTCGAGGGGGGGAAGTGGGGAGTATAGTGGTGAAAAGTTGGGTGTGAGGGGTCGGTGGTCAAGGGAAGGGAGGGAATATAAATGGAAACGAGAGGAGGGATGACAGTGGAGGGAAGAGGAGGAATAGTGAGAGAGGAAGAAAGAAAGTTGGAAGAGAGTGAGAATGAAAGAGAGAGGAGGGAAAAGGAGGATGGGAGGAGGAATGAGCGCGGAAAGGAAGGAAAGAGAGGAGGGATGGTAGAGGAGGGATGAGAACAGAGAGAAAGGATTGAGAGAGGAGGGAGAAAGGAAGGGTGAGTCTGGAACACTGATATGGGAAGGAAGGGGAAATAAAGAGGGAAGAGAAAGAAAGGATAAAAAGGGAGAGAAAGGTGAGGATGGACGATAATCAGAGAGAGAGAGAGAGAGAGAGAGAGGAGAGAGAGAGAGAGAGAGAGAGAGAGAGAGAGAGAGAGAGAGAGAGAGATCGGTGGGGGGTGGGGGATGTCGAGCTGAGCATCACGCGAGCTATTTGCCAAATAAAAATGCATCGCCTGGGGTCTGGTGTGGCCTTGCCCTAGACACGCACACCAGCCGGCAGGCAGGGAGGTAGGCAGGCAGGGAGGGAGGCAGGCAGAAGAAAAGGTAGGCAGGCAGATAGGAAGGGAGCA
>JAWQEG010005422.1:0-2500 GCA_033782935.1 Petrolisthes cinctipes | reverse complement strand
TTCCCTTTCCACTTTTGTTTATTCATCCCTTGTCCCGACATATTCTGACCAAGATATTTTCCTTTCCTTTTCCTTCTGTTCGATGTCTCTTTTCTAAAATTCTCTCTTTTCAATCTTTACACACACACACACACACACATAATATCTCTCTCTCTCTCTCTCTCTCTCTCTCTCTCTCTCTCTCTCTCTCTCTCTCTCTCTCTCTCTCTCTCTCTCTCTCTCTTCTCACTTCCGCCATTCACCAATTCCCTTTTCCTGTTTGTCTTCCCACCTTTTTCTTCATATTTTTACTTCATATCTTACCCCCATGTTTTCTTTCTTGGTTTTTGCTCTCATTTTTCCTTCCACCCTTTCCTCGGACTCCTCATTTCTTTCTCTTTCTTCCTCTTCTACTTTCCTACCCTTTCTCTTTTTTTTTCTATTCTTCTCTCTGTCATTTCCTAATTCCTATTCTGTGTTACTCCTCTTCCTCACATTCCTATTCCTTCGCCTTCTTGTTTACCGTTCTTCCTTCCTTCCTTCCTTCTATTTTTGCTTCCGTTTCTCCTCCTTTTTCTTTTTCCTCTCTCCTCCTCCTCCTTTTCCGCCATTCTCCTTTCCTTACTACTTTCTTTCTATCTCTCCCATTACACGTATTATCTCTCCTCCTCCTCTACTTCCTTTTCCGCCATTCTCCTTTCCTTACACCCTTTCTTCTTATTTCTCCAATTCTTTTTTCCAATCCACATCATATCTCTCTCCTCCTCCTCTCCATCTATCTCTTTCCTTCTCCTTTCCTTATTTCGTTTCTTTACATCCTATTTCTTTCTATTTACACTCTATCTCTCTTCCTCTCCCATTCCACATCCTATCTCTCCTCCTCCTCTCCCTCCACACACACACTCCCCACCTCTCCCTCCACACACACTCCCCACCTCTCCCTCCACACTTTCTTTCCTCCACCTCATTCACCTCTCAACCAGCCAACACCTCATCTAAATTTGAATCCAGAAATGGAAATGAGGGATCAGAAGGATGAACTCTCAGGGATGGAGAAGGTCTACACGTAACAGAGTGAGCCATCGTGTTCACATTTACAGTATAATACTTCAAGTTTGTATCGTATCTCCTCCACCTCTCCTCACCTCTTGCCTTTTGCTAATCTACTATATATTCCTTTTTTTACTCTTTCTTCTCTCGCATATATATTCAAGTTGGGGTAATTCCCTCGTGTCCCCCCTCTTTCCTTCTTCTTCTTCCTCTTCCTTCTTTTTCTTTTTTCCATTCGCATTATTATCTAAGTTTGTATCGTTTCTCCTTCACCTCTCCTCTCCTCACCTCCTTCCTTTGCCGCCTCCCTTCCTTTTTATTCCCTGTGCATTGTTATTCAAATATGTAACTTGTCCTCATTTGTTTTTTCTCTTCAAGTTTGTATCGTCTCTCGTATACATCTCTCCTCACCTTCCTTATGCCTAATCTATATTCAAGTCAGTATAATCCCTCATATAACTTCCTCCTCTTCCTCCTTATATTCCCTTTACATTTTTATTCTTGTTTGTACCGTACCATCGTTTTTTCTTTCTTTTATGTTTGTTACATATTCCTCGTTTCTTATTCCTTCTTCGCATATATATTCAAGTTTGCATAGCTTCCTCGTATCTCTTCCTTCTTCCTCCTTCCACCTTTCGCATTTATATTCGTGTTTATATTGGTCCCTCGTTTCTCTTTCTCTTTTTTTCTTCTTTTCCCTTCTCATTTATATTTATATTTGTACCGTTCTTTTTTATCTTCTTTCATCCTTTCTTCTATCACACTTTTCATAATTCTCTCTATTTCCTTTGATGGTCTTTTGGTTTATCCTTTTGAACGTTCTCGTGTTCCGTTTTTATTCTTTATCTGTTTCTCTCTTTTCCAATTCCTACTGTGTCTCTAATTATACTAAATCATTGCTTTTATATTTTTCCTCTCTCTCGTTTTTCCTGTCTTTCTTCCGTATTCTAATAATTTCTTTATAGACCTCCCTTACGTTTGCGGGGTGACTACATCAATCAGAAAACGTACTTAGTTTTCTGTTACTTTTAAACGGGACTCTCTCTTATAACGAACCCACAAAATACATGAACACATTACACAAACCAACCAGAAATCAATCATGATTTAGAGTCCGCGTTTCCATTCTGCTGGAGAGAGGAGGTAGTACAACACAGCTACCAACAATAATTCTTAACCACCCTCTTGCAGCGGTAACAAACCAATACACTGGAAAAACAAAACAAAACACAACAAAACCTAATGGCTCAACACCAAACATTCGAGATCAGACACCGTCGCGGTCCAAAATGAAATATGACTTTTTATTGTTTGAATTTCACACCTAGGAGAACACGCCCTGCTACTGTTGCTACACAGAGAGATACAACAAAAGCTTGCCATGGTACAAACACGACTAGGCTAACTGGCCTGACTTCTTTGAAGGTGATGATAGCGTGCGGTCCTCTTCCCAGTACGAGATTCACACACT